>REGL01000705.1:99403-151159 GCA_004194395.1 Aurelia aurita complex sp. Pacific | reverse complement strand
AACATTGATTGCTCATTTGGCAATAGCTTAAGCCAAAGAATATAACAAGGTTTAAAAACGTGTTGGTCTCCGACTAAAACAGAAGCAAGGATATACATTTGCATAAAGCAAGACCACATTTTCCCGTTGAACTCTGTGAAAAGAAATGTCAGTACTTTGGATATGTTTACAAGCAACATTTACTTCAATGAATCTACTACAGCTTGGTTTCCATTTGAACTATTTAGTTCTTTATTGCTTGTTTTGGTTTCACGTTGCACGTTAAAACCTAAGCGAGCAACAGGAGAGCCAAATGGAAACTCACTCCACAAACCAAAACCAGCAACAAAACCAAAACTAGCTAATAACAAGAGCATATGCTCTTTCTTGCTTTGAGGTAAATTTTATTCAAAGAGTAATACAGAGCAATGAAAAGTTACAAAGAACCTAGCACCAGCAATGAAGAATGAATTTAACTCAACAGATTATTGATAATTTACAACATTTTGGAAGGAATTTTCCCAAGAATGCAAAAACAAGCCGGTAGATTTTATCATTCCTTTTGGCATAAAAAAGAGCAGTAGGAAAAGTAACGACAATAATACGAGAAGATTAAAAACTTACCCATTCGTTTCTTCTCGCTCATCCTCTCCAATCTTTGAAACTTAACAAAACATTTCCCTCGGACATCTGTCCATAAAAATCTAAGGCTTAAATTTAAAGGCAAAAACAAATGTAAAGGTAATGATCATGCAAATCAATGCATAAAACGTCATATGAATCGATTCATTGCATCATTCAATTCAATCCAATTCATTACATCATTCAATTCAATGTTCTTCGAAGAAATCAACACACAGATAAAGGCTGTTTGATCAAAGGTGATCTGTCCTATGCAATAGTGACAATAGAATTGCCCCAAATCTATTTTTGGTTCACCAGCGCGCACAGCACAGGGTTATTGTGATCGCTGCGGGGGAGGAAGCCACGGAAAGGACGCTGCGAGGGGACTACAAGAAAACTGAAATAATTTTCAAAAACAGGGATCATCAGCGTTCCAAGAAATTAGGGCTGTTTGTCTGAGTATTTCATCAGTGAGGGTTTGTGTTAGTTGTAGTTTAAGTGATAAATAAATTCATGTCAACAAAGTTCGGAGCGAAAGCAACAAATCACGTCATAAGTCTAGAAAACCACAATTTAGCGATCATTCAAAGCATAGACCTGATACCCTCTCATCCAAAGCGGCTTGAACGGCCTGTTTCAGCCTGGTTCCCTGCGTCAACTTGTTCGCGTTCGAGAGCGTATTGGATGCCAGGGAAGCAATAATTGTGGACATTTTCCGTGACGCCCAGTCACCTTAGGGAGCCAGAATGCTGCGCCTTTTAACTGCGGAGGAAAGTAGACCTGAGAAGTATGGTTCAGAAATCATCTCTATTTGAAATATCATCAAATGCTATCTACAAATATACAATTTCTAAATTTGTTTCAAATTGAGTCGTGTTTAATATATTACAAAAGTCTATAAGTTTCATACCAGAGTTCTTTATAAATGTTTGAATAAAGATCCAGACTTTTTTCCTTCCAGCGTATTATTTGAGGAGATGTGTTTTGACACAGATCCGGATTTTTTGTCAGCAAGGAGCATATGTGAAGACATCTGTGTCCCTGTTGTCGTCGTTGACGGTTGCTAAGAAAAGAAAATACAATGTAAACGAAGTGATTTTGGTAATGTAAGCTTCATTTTATTGTAAAGCAAATCATTTTTCAATTTAGGCCTGAGAGAGCAATGGCGGATTACAGCTGGCTAGTTGGCTCGTTGACGGTTGCTGAGAAAAGAAAATCCAATGTAAACGCAATGATTTTAGTAATGTAAGCTTCATTTTATTGTAAAGCAAATCATTTTTCAATTTAGGCCTGAGAGAGTAATGGCGGATTATAGCTGGCTAGTTGGCNTCTCAGCCATTTTGAACAAGTGATCTGACACCCAAAAATATCTAACTTTGTTTTATCATGCCAGTATTTCTTGGATAAAAAATAGGCCGAATTTGACCAAGAGGTCTTTGATTGCTTCCTTTTTCTACCACTACAAAGACTCTTTGCATTCAAAATCTGTTGGCCCAAATTCTAGAGCAAATTTCCAAGCAGGAGCAGTCTGGAGGTAGTACTGCTGCTCTTTTATTGATAGAAGATCACACAAGGCCTTGCTTGCAAAGTACACAGCATCTTTGAATTTGATGAGTAAACATGAAATTCCGCAACAATGTCATCAAATTATTCGCAAACAAATATCATACACTATGACGTCTTCCAATACAGTCTACGGGGATTGATTGATATTTTTACATCATGCTGTCGGTGGATGTTTATTACGCTATCTTTACCCAAGCATACCAAATTTTCCCTTCCTCCTTGCTAATTTGAAGTATCTCTCACGTCACCTTTCAAATTCTTCGCTAGTGTGTAAGAGGCTGCTATGTCAACATGTACAAGGTAAATTTGCTGCTAACTCCAGATATGTCTTGCTGTTCACTTAATACAACATTTGATAACTGTTCCAGGAGGGCAACACTTGTAAACTTCTGGAGTTTCATGCTATGAACAGCTACTCAATTAAATTTGTTTTCCAAACTGTAAGGGGCTGTTATGTCAACATTTAGACAGCAAATTCTCTGTTGAATGGAGTCAATTCATGCTTATCACAATGTCCAACTTTTGATAACTGTTCCAGCAGGAAACTTGCAAATCATCTATTTTTCGGTCATGTTATTACTTCGTGTTCTACACTAAAATTTGTCGCAGGCAAAGAAAACTGCCTTTATAAACTAACACAAAATTCTTAAACAGGATACTGGCCGTGAACTTGGCGATCAATAGAAGCCATTTTGGCCTAACAGGTATCAACGGGTATTTTGCTTCATATCATGCTGTTAGTCAAGCATGGACTGAATTGTTGCTATGGAGACATCATCTTTACACGCTACTTGTCAAATTTAGGCCTGTCGTGTTGTTTAGCAAAATTGAATTGTTCATTTATGGACAGAAAGTAAGCTTGTTTTTCGTAACTGGTAATCAAGAAATATTTTTAACTAGGGACATGTTGCTTCACAAGAAGGCATGCAACAAATTGTGTGATTTTAGATCCCCAGCAAGAGTTTTATCTATATGTAAAATGATGATTTGACGATACACTCTAAAATAAAGAGAATTTTGAGCTACTTTGCAATAGAGTCGGGATCGAGCGAAGTTTTCCTACATTTTGATTCAAAAGATTCGATTAATTGGCGGGAGAGCATTTCCTATGTTCATAAGCAACACTTGAAATCTTACTAATACAAATGTATTAAATACAATGCAAGCCTGATATTGACCTTGTTGAAGAAAAAGGAAGCGCTGTTTTTCTAGCAACCGTTTATCCTGCCTTTCCTGTGCCATAAATCAACAACCACCTGCCAGATTAGCTCAAATAAGATATCAAAAAGTGTCTGCCCATCCCATGCATCTTTTTAAATACAGGACAATTGAGGTAACAGCTCCTCCACAGCAGCAAACGAACGGGGCATACGCTGTATGAAAACTTAAATTGAATCGATTCAAAATGAATCTTCCGATAAGCTCAGCTCCTTAAAATTACCTTCGGATGCTAGGTAGAAATGTATACAACAAAAAACAAAAACAAAAGTCTTTCATGAAAGAAAAAACTTACCAACATGGCCGACAGCGGAATTTGCTTCAACTTGTCCAAAATTGAGGATTCGTGAGAAAATGCCATTGCTGGATGCCATGGTCTAATGATCGAACTGAAAAACAAAATAGCAAAAGTAAATGAACAGTCAGATGAATTGAAATTTGTAAAAATGTTCTCATGTTTAATCAGAACTGAGTAACCATCACTAGACTGCTAACTGAAATTACTAATCAATGAAAACCCTTGTTGTTATGAGGATTTAAATATTACCGATCTACCGTAAAAGCTCTATTAAGCCCCCGGGGGGGCTTATTTAATTTTGGATACTCTTTAGTTCTTTTACACCACATTTTGCGGTTTAAACATACAATTTTATGAGTTAAGTACATGAATTCGACACAGTTTTCTCTCATACCATATCAAAATTAACATGCAAACTCGTTAACTCAATAAATGGCAAATCTTTGGTAACATCTGTTTTTTTTTTTTTTTTTTTTTTTTTGGGGGGTGGGGCACGGGGGAGGGGCTCGAAAAATTGAAAAATAGTCATTTTCCTAGTTAAACACGGATATTGTTTATGTTTATTCAAAATTAAATTTTCACTACCATTTCAATCTTTCAAGAGTTGATAAAGGGACGTTGGAATAAAAGTGAGGCGGTTGGAAAACCTTTCAAAAATTAATAAGTGGTGGGGGGGGGTTTTCGTACTCGAGAGTAGTATGTGAAATTCAATGGTACGCTATTGTGCGTGGTCTGGTTTCCCTTGAGAGTTTGAGTTCTCGTTGTTTCACTTGTGGTTTGAACAAAGAAATGATGTCAAGTTACCCATTATGTCATTATGATCGAGGGAAGGCCGTTGAGTTTCAGACACATTGAGTTCTTTTGGCTCAAGTGACATCCTTCCTCTAGTCTTTGACATCTTCCAAATTACCAGAATTTTCGGCATATTTTTCGTTGAAAATCTGAAAAAGAGAAGATTAAATTTGCATGCTCATTTATCAGTATTTGGTCCAAGAAGGGCGGTAGAAAATGCATTCAATAGGTTCGCCTTCAGTGGCTGTGCACGTACATTGCAGATATACCTATCATGCCAGGATGCCCCAAAAATTATAGCCTATTTGTGTGGCTGCTGCGGAGGAGGTTCCATAAACCTTTTAGCTATTCTGAATAGAATCAGAATCGAGGGATGTTTTGCTAAATTTTGTAGAATTTTCGAATCCGCACGATAGTGAAGATCACGCCACTCGATTGAACCTCGCATATAAACATTTATAAAAATAACGCTCAATCTAGGCTCTTTTGTAAAATAGCAGAAACAGCAACTTACCTGAAATGTTTTGTGTTATTTGGTAGAAGACAAGGTCCTAAAAATATGCCTTTCGTGCTTGTACACAACACTTCACCATGAATGAGAACTGCTTCTAAAATTCTATCTGTTATTTCGAAACTTGCAGTTTTCTCGATTGTCGAGAATTCAGCAATAGTACTGCTTTCGCATAACATTTTCAAATGATCTTTTCGTAGACTCTATGGAATAAAGACATGATATCTAGGCCTGGTTCACACGAGTTCATTGAAGTCGCTGGAAAGATATTGGTTCTCGCAGCTTCGAGCAGATCTACCGGATCTAATTTTTCCTACAAGGACAGTTTATTGCATGAAACATTCTTGGACTCGAGAGTACTGAGGCGTGAAAGAGTTTCTGAAAGCATTTATGTAACTAAAGTTTTGTCACAAATTGAAAGTCAAATGAAATTTGCGATGCCACAAAGTTAGTCATGCAAAACATCTTAATTGTTGTTACTCGCGGGCATCTTCATGTGGCATCTAATACCCAATTCACACGGACAGAGTTCAACCATAGTCAATGGTTCAACCAACTTTAACAAACAAAGCTAAATTTCAACCAATCAAATTCATTCGAATTGTACAGTTAACCAATCAGAAGGTCCTATTCTATAACCTGGTTTAGCTTAGCCTAGTTTAATTTGCAAGTGTGAATGGGTGTCATTTGAGATACAGCTATCGACCATAGATACAACTTTGTCAGGTGATTCTTTTAGTATTAAATTCGCAAATTTGGGAGGTTTTACAAAATTTGCTCACCTTGTAAACAGCTTGGTCCATGAGTATCGGAAGTGCAATTCGAATTCCACAAATTCTCCAAATACTGGTTTCTAATTTAGGGAATCGCCTCAAAGCGTCAAGCATCCTCTCTGCTGGGATATGGTACACCTGAAGAATTGAAAATATATATGATCCTTAGAATTTTAGCAGCCTATATGTACTCCAGGGGGGGGGGCTGGTGTGTGCCATTCCAAGCCTCTGTAGGACCGTCCAATTGCTTTTATCTTGTAATAAATAAGGACCCTTTTTAAGCGATTTAATCTAGAATATGGTAAATTTTGTATATTAGGCCTTTATCAGCTCTAACTTGACTATATTTTTCACTTGGCCTAGGTGTTCACGTTGCATCTCATCATCGCATGGGAGTTTTAAATTCGAATCGAATCAGATTTTTAGGCAATGTCTATCAATTTTGAATTGAATCAAAGTTCTAACATCTCAAACTGTTGCCCAAGGGTCCCTTCTGGCGTGAAAGTAAGGATTATGAAATATATTCAATTTACCTGGACAGCAGTTTCACAAACAACTGATGCATTGCGGGCACTTTCAGTCATTAATCCCATTTCTCCAATGACGTTGCCAGAACAGAGGAAGTCCGTACTAATGTTCAGTTCAGTGTCAATGTATATATCAACTGTTGTTTGGTTTTCTGGGATTGAAACTCCAACAAGCTGGAAAGAAAAAATTTAAATAGTTCAACTTTCAAACGTCAAATCTTTAAAGGACAAGTCCGGGGTTGGTATGATTGATGATAAAATACAAGATAATACTGCTATGAATGATGTATGATACTTTTTTCCATTATTTTTCACCTTCTCCTTGTGAAATTACGTATTCAAATAAGCAATTTGAGCGACGTGACGTCATATCGAGCAAACGAAAATGAGGCNGAACGAAATCTTCCCGTGCTGTCAAGAGAGTTTCGCACTTTATTGAAACAATGCCGAAGTAAAGTAAAATAATAGACAAATGAAATATAGATAACATTGATTGCTCATTTGGCAATGGCTTAAGCCAAAGAATATAACAAGGTTTAAAAATGTGTTGGTCTCCGACTAAAACAGAAGCAAGGATATACATTTGCATGATACAAGATGATATTTTCCCGTTCAACTCTGTGAAAAGAAATGTCAGTACGTTGGATATGTTTACAAGCAACATTTACTTCAATGAATCTACTACAGCTTGGTTTCCATTTGAACTCTGTTAGTTCTTTACTGCTTGTTTTGGTTTCACGTTGCTCGTTAAAAACAAAGCGAGCAACACGAGAACCAAATGGAAACTCATTCCACAAACCAAAACCAACAACAAAAACCAAAACTAGCTAACAAAAAGAGCATCTCCTCTTTCTTGCTTTGAGGTAAATTTTATTCAAAGAGTAATAAAGAGCAATGAAAAGCTACAAAGAACGTAACACCAGCAACGAAGAATGAATTTAACTCAACAGATTATTGATAATTTACAAAATTTTGGAAGGAATTTTCCCAAGAATGCAAAAACAAGCCGGTAGATTTGATCATTCCTTTTGGCATAAAAAAGAGCAGTAGGAAAAGTAGCAACAATAATATGAGAAGATTAAAAACTTACCCAGTCGTTTGTTCTCGCTCATCCTGTCCAATCTTTGAAAATTAACAAAACATTTCCCTCGGACGTCTGTCCATGAAAATCTAATGCTTTAATTTAAAGGTAATGATCATGCAAATCAATGCATAAAACGTCATATGAATCGATTCATTACATCATTCAATCCAATTCATTACATCATTCAATCCAATTCAATGTTCTTCGAAGAAATCAACACACAGATAAAGGCTATTTGATCAAAGGTGATCTGTTCTATGCGATAGTGACAATAGAATTGCCCCAAATCTATTTCGTGGTTCACCAGCGCGCACAGCACAGGGTTATTGTGATCGCTGCGGGGGCGGAAGCCACGGAAAGGACGCTGCGAGGGGCTACAAGAAAACTGAAATAATTCTCAAAAAAGGGATGATCAGCGTCCCAAGAAATCAGGGCTGTTTGTCTGAGTATTTCATCAGTGAGGGTTTTGTGTTGTAGTTTAAGTGATAAATAAATTCATGTCAACAAAGTTCAGAGCGAAAGCAACAAATCACGTCATAAGTCTAGAAAACCATAATTTAGCGATCATTCAAAGCATAGACCTGATACCCTCTTCTCCAAAGCAGCTTAAACGGCCTGTTTCAGCCTGGTTCCCTGCGTCAACTTGTTCGCGTTCGAGAGAGTATTGGATGCCAGGGGGGCAATAATTGTGGACATTTTCCGTGACGCCCAGTCACCTCAGGGAGCCAGAATGCTGCGCCTTTAAATGCTAGCTTCTGCGGAGGAAAGTAGACCTGAGAAATTTGGTTCAGAAATCATCTCTATTTGAAATATCATCAAATGCTATCTACAAATACACAATTTCTAAATTTGTTTCAAATTGAGTCGTGTTTAATATATTACAAAAGTCTATAAGTTTCATACCAGAGTTCTTTATAAATGTTTGAATAAAGATCCAGACTTTTTGCCTTCCAGTGTATTATTTGAGGAGATGTGTTTTGACACAGATCCGGATTTTTTGTCAGCAAGCAGCATATGTGAAGACATCTGTGTCCCTGTTGTCGTCGTTGACGGTTGCTAAGAAAAGAAAATCCAATGTAAACGCAATGATTTTAGTAATGTAAGCTTCATTTTATTGTAAAGCAAATCATTTTTCAATTTAGGCCTGAGAGAGCAATGGCGGATTATAGCTGGCTAGCTCTGGACAGCTAACAGTTTGGACACGAAAGTAGGTTAACAAACACAAAAAGATGACCATGGTTTTAACATCGAATTGATATAAAGATTGTTAATGGGCCTTGGGCCGAGATTTTTATCTTCCCATTGCCCTTGCTCCAACACGAGATCCCATGTTGGCAAAAATATTGCGAAATTTGGCACAGAACCTCATTTAACCCTACGTTACTCCAACTAACCCTAACAGAACCCCTTTGACAAACTATAGCCCTGACCCTTACCCCATTGCACACAACGTGCTGATATCAAAGATGATGGCCCTGTAAAGTACAGAGTAACAGTTAGTATTGAATTCGAAATGATATCAGGAAGAAGAGAAAACCTACCCCTACCGACGCAACACTTGGTTCATAATCAATTGCTTCAAGAATACTGCTGATCGTTGCACGTCTTTTTGCTAAATCGAGACTTCTTTTCCTGCCGATGGCTGAGCCTGTGTACAGAAACAATAACGGGATTCAAAAGGAGAAGCACACGTTTACGAGTGATGGGTCCATCATGAAGAAATAACGGTGGCAACTTGGGGGCAGGCAAGAAAGAAGGAATCTAAGACAATGGTCTTCAAGACCCTAAATGAGCTGGCTCCACAATACCTACAATCTTGCCAAAATACTTGGGACAAATCAATCATTTTTATATTTATTCAAAATTAAACTTTCACTATCATTTCAATGTTTCAAGAATTAATAAAGGGAGGTTGGAATAACAGCAGGGCGGTTGGAAAATCTTTCAAAAATTAGTAAGCGGGGGGGGGGGGGACGGTTATTCGGTACTCGAGAGTAGTAGGTCAAATTCAACGGTACGCTATTATCCGTGGTCTGGTTTCCCTTGAGAGTTTGAGTTATCATCGTTTAATTGTGGTGTGAACAAAAGAAATTATGTCAAGTTACCCATTATGTCATTATGATCGAGGGAAGGTCGTTGAGTTTCAGACACATTGAGTTCTTTTGGCTCAAGTGACATCCTTCCTCTCGTCTTTGACATCTTCCAAATTACCAGAATTTTCGGCATATTTTTCGTTGAAAATCTGAAAAAGAGAAGATTATATTTGCATGCTCATTTATCAGTATTTGGTCCAAGAAGGGCAGTAGAAAACGCATCAATAGGTTCCCAGCCGGTGGCTGTGCACGTACATTGCATATATACCTATGATGTCAGGATGCCCCAAAAATTATAGCCTATTTGTGTAGCTGCTGCGGAGGAGGTGTAGACTACCTTTTAGCTATTCTGAATAGAATCAGAATCGAGGGATATTTTACTACAGTTTGTAGAATTTTCGAATGTGCACGATAGTGATGGAAGCTCTAACGCCACTCGATTGAACCTCGCACATAAAAATTTATAAAATAACGCTCAATCTAGGCTCTTTTGTAAAATAGCAGAAATGGCAACTTACCTGAAATGTTTTGTGTTATTTGGTAGAAGACAAGGTCCTAAAAATATGCCTTTCGTGCTTGTACACAACACTTCACCATGAATAAGAACTGCTTCTAAAATTCTATCTGTTATTTCGAAACTTGCAGTTTTCTCGATTGTCGAGAATTCAGCAATAGTACTGCTTTCGCATAACATTTTCAAATGATCTTTTCGTAGACTCTATGGAATAAAGATATGACATGTAGGCCTGGTTCACAAGAGTACATTGAAGTTGCTGGAGAGAGATTGGTTCTCGCAGCTTCGAGCAGATCTACCGGATCTAATTTTTCCTACAAGGACAGTTTATTGCACGAAACATTCTTGGACTCGAGAGTACTGAGCCGTGAAAGAGTTTCTGACAGCATTTATGTAACTAAAGTTTTGTCACAAGTTGTATGTCAAATGAGATTTGCGATGCCACAAAGTTAGTCATGCAAAACACATTAATTGTTGTTACTGGCGGGCATCTTCATGTGACATCTAATACCCAACTTTTAACAAACAAAGCTAAATTGCAACCAATCAGATTCATTCGAAGTGTACAGTTAACCAATTAGAAGGTCCTATTCTATAACCTGGTTTAGCTTAGCCTAGTTTAATTTGCAAGTGTGAATGGGTGTCATTTGAGATACAGCTATCGACCATAGATACAACTTTGTCAGGTGGTTCTTTTAGTATTAAATTCGCAAATTTGGGAGGTGATAAAAATTGTCTCACCTTGTAAACAGCTTGGTCCATGAGTATCGGAAGTGCAATTCGAATTCCACAAATTCTCCAAATACTGGTTTCTAATTTAGGGAATCGCCTCAGAGAGTCAAGCATCCTCTCTGCTGGGATATGGTACACCTGAAGAATTGAAGAAATGAAGAACTGAAAATATATATGATCCTTAGAATTTTAGCAGCCTATATGCACTCCAGTGGGGGGGGGGGGGGCTGGTGTGTGCCGTTAAAAGCCTCTGTAGGACGGTCCAATTGCTTTTATCGTGTAATAAATAAGGACTATTTTTAAGCGATTTAATCTAGAATATGGTAAATTTTGTATATTAGGCCTTAATCAGCTCTAACTTGACTATATTTTTCACTTGGCCTAGGTGTTCACGTTGCATCTCATCATCGCATGGGAGTTTCAAATTCGAAATCGAATCAGATTTTCAATTTTGAATTGAATCAAAGTTCTAACATCTAAAACTGTTGCCCAAGGGTCCCTTCTGGCGTGAAAGTAAGGATTATGAAATATATTCACTTTACCTGGACAGCTGTTTCACAAACAACTGATGCGTTGCGGGCACTTTCAGTCATTAATCCCATTTCTCCAATGACGTTGCCAGAACAGAGGAAGTCCGTACTAATGTTCAGTTCAGTGTCAATGTATATATCAACTGTTGTTTGGTTTTCTGGGATTGAAACTCCAACAAGCTGGAAAGAAAAAATTGAAATAGTTCAACTTTCAAACGTCAAATCTTTAAAGGACAAGTCCGGGGTTGGTATGATTGATGATAAAATACAAGATAATACTGCTATGAATGATGTATGATACTTTTTTCCATTATTTTTCACCTTCTCCTTGTGAAATTACGTATTCAAATAAGCAATTTGAGCGACGTGACGTCATATCTAGCAAACGAAAATGAGGCTGTGTNTTGCCAGAACAGAGGAAGTCCGTACTAATGTTCAGTTCAGTGTCAATGTATATATCAACTGTTGTTTGGTTTTCTGGGATTGAAACTCCAACAAGCTGGAAAGAAAAAATTTAAATAGTTCAACTTTCAAACGTCAAATCTTTAAAGGACAAGTCCGGGGTTGGTATGATTGATGATAAAATACAAGATAATACTGCTATGAATGATGTATGATACTTTTTTCCATTATTTTTCACCTTCTCCTTGTGAAATTACGTATTCAAATAAGCAATTTGAGCGACGTGACGTCATATCGAGCAAACGAAAATGAGGCTGTGCGATTGTTTTTCGCCTCTTTATCGTTGCAAGCCTCTTTATCGTGTTCTTGTGCCATTTTTTATGCATGAGTATCGATATCACATATCACTGTAAGATGGCATAAGGATCATGGGAAGCTCAAGGTCTTTAAAATCTTCAGAAAGTTGTGAAGTTCATCTAAGTAACATTAACATACCTTCACCATACCAGAAACAATGAGATAGATACCATCCGTGGGTTCTCCTTGCCGTAGCATGACGTCACCAAATTCATATGATATCATTTCCGCTTGACTGACCACGTAAGTGACAACTTCTTCTGACATCAATCGTAGCCATGCCAACCCACGTAAGAGGCTTTCTGGTTTCTTTGGCGCAATGTAAGATGGCGCATTGAGTTGTCGTTTCATTCGTTCTTGGACAAGCTAAAAATGAAAATAGGTCTTGTTCAAACATATTTTGTAAGTCTTTTCGAACAGAAATTGAAAATCACTCTGAATAACGCTTAATAGACAGTTAAGCTACTCTTGACACAGTACAAGTCTCGTGCACATTAACATGACAACAATTCTATGCATTATGATGAGAATTCTTTTTTCTAAACCAGAATCGTAAGGCAAAAAAAACCATGTTAATTTGAGCAAAGCCTGTACTGTAAAGTCTGGGTTGAGCAGTGCTGTATACATTTTATAAGAAAGGTTCAACTAAGTGGCATTGGAGCTTTTACCAACGCTCTGCATATTTGAAAATTCTACATAACGCAAAGCAAATAGCCTCACTTACATCCATTTGGCCTTTCACAACTGCACAACGAAACAGTAAACATTTTGGCTATTTTTCTATCAGCAGAAAGAAGAGAAGAATCTTTGGTCTCAGAGTGGACAGAAATTGAAGAAAGGAATCACTCCCAACAAACACTCTTTATCAATCTGGCCCATTTTCACCATAACATTTCGAAAGAGATACTCACCATTTCTAGTTTAACGACTTCATCTTTATCCATGACACCAGTTGAACGAAGTTGCGAAAGGGTGTCCAAAGCACTGTTGAGGACGGATCGAGTTGCTTGTCTTGTTTTGACAGAAATTGCAATGCCAGGATGTTCTCGTTGCAGTAAGCCTATCAATGGAATTCATGAAACTGACCAAGTGCGTAAGAACAAATATCAACGTTTAACAAGCCTGTAGTTCGCCACTTATCAAACTTCTTATAACTGATTATCATTATTGGGTAACATGTTACAAATACAAACTTGAATTTGTCTGGCAAACAAGATTATAAGTTAGATGATGGCTTTCATTCTAAGTCAAAAACGTAGGAGTAACCATTTTTAGGGTTTTAGAGAAGGATAAAGCAAATAGTTTGGGTTATCAAAAGTCTCCTCGAGCTTTTTCCCCAAAAAAGATTTCATCCATTTTGAATATATTGTAGGGTAGAGAAAATATGATTCAGAGAAAATATGATGTGAGAAAATATCTCTATGCACCGATGGATGTAAGTTCCAGCTTGGGGACGCTTCTCTCTGGATTATTGCACCCGTCAACAGGATTACTATCATTCCTAAGGATCAACTTCAGTGTGATGTCACAACAAAATAGGTCAGAACTGAAAAGACAACATCCAATTTCGGAGTGTACCAAGCGAGTCAAACAAGTTAACACCTTTGGCGGGCTGTGGAACAAAAGTATGGGGCCGATATTCAAAACTGAGATGTTAATCTGACAAAGGCAAACTTAGATGTGAAATTTCGTTTGATAAAATCACTCATCTTATAGACCAAGAAATTAGAAAAATTCGCTCAAAGGATTTATCACTTTCAGAAATAAAATTTCAATTTCAATGGCAAGAAAATTATGAACCAGAATGGAATATAGAATTCTCATTCCTATACAAACCCCTTACCAGCACTTACCTAATTTCTGGGTCTAAAAGATGAGTGATTTTCGCAAACAAATTTTCATATCTAAGTTAGCCTATGACTGATAGATCAATATTTCAGTTTTGAATATCAGCCACTTACTCATTATTCTACAGCTTACCAAACATTTTCTTTGACTGACTCGGTGCATGAAAATTGATCTCAAACAACTCCAATAGAATAGAACTGGCAAATCGGTTGAACGGGAATTTGTTATGCCAATAAATGTTACAGCCAACTGGCTGTACACGTATTTTTCTATAAGAAACTGAGAATTTGGGCCAGTACTGGAAGTTTCTTAAAATTATCAGATTTTGAGTACTCAGAGTTTCTTACAAGTTTCCTATAGGTTCCATAACAATCTTCATGTTCACTACCTGTGCCCTAGTGAACATTTCAAAACAAGGTTTTTAAAACATTTCCAATGTTTAGACATTACTCAAGTACCTTACGAGTAATATGATACAGAAAACAAGTGAAAGTAAAGTAAAAACATGTCGAGGATTTCCTTTATCAAAATAAATAGTTTCTTAGCTTATATTTTCCCAGTACTGGAGTTTCTGAATTTTTGGCGATCTGAGAGTTGAGTTTCTTATAAGCAGTTTCTTATAAGAAAAAATACGTGTATTTGAATTCTACAGTAAAAATGGATAAGGTAAAGATTACTAAGCAATACCTACCCAAACTACGAATGATAGCAAGTCTATTTTTCTCAGATCTCATTTTCAAATCTTGCATTATTTTCTGATCGATAACGAGTTGATCTACCATTTTCATAACCTCCTCCTCCGCAACGACAAAGCCTTTGCCGATGTCATACCCAAAACTCAATTGTTTGTTTATACGATCGTTGACCAGATCAATTAATTTTGGAATTAAGGTCTGAAAGAAAAATGTGAATTATAAAAACAGAACAAAGTATGACGAAATAACTAAAAAGATATTATACATATTCTTGTCATTTGATTTTGTGAATAAGCCCCCTCTCTTTTAAGCCCGCTTCTCTTTTAAGCCCCCTCCGGAGTGTCCGAAATTAAATAAGCCCCAGAGGCTTGATAGAGCTTTTACGGTGCTCCCGTTTAAAAACATCAACATTCGATTATCAAGCCTATCATAAAATTGTTTGTTTCTTTCTATTTCTTTCAATGATCCAAACATATTCAAAGATGATAAAATGTTTTTTCATTACTTAAAGGGTATAGTGAGGTTGAAAGCCCTGTCCTGAGCTATACTCTTTAAGCAACATCGTGAGCCTTGCCTAAAAGCCTTAATACTGAGATTTTCCATTATCCTTGAAGTCAACAATGATATTTAGCATTTTTTCCCACATCATTGACCAAACTAGAAGCTTAACGTCCAAAAAGAAATTAATCTGGTAATCCTTTGCAGTATGCTTCAAAACCAGGTATCCCAGAACGAGCTAGATTTGCAGATTCTATCATAAGATCAGAAAATAATTTGGTCTTTGATCTACTTGCCAAAAGGAGAAACTTAAAGATCGGCAAAGTAATAAATTTATGGTGATTTTTCAAACATGAGTACTTGGGCATTGGGAAAACAGTTATATCTTGCAACATGTACGAGAAAGTAAGGCTGTACATAATGTTAGAAAAATAGTGTTGGGTACCTTGAATAGTTTAAGAACGCGGCCCATTCTCAAGACTCTAAAAATTTTGGCCACTTTGAGTACGCCTGGTGAGAATCCTCCCATTGAACCAGCAGCAACGATATCCAGCACAATATCAACAGCACTCAAAATTACGATGAATAAATCCAATTGATTCCAAGAGTCTTTGAAGTAATGTTTTCTGAATCCCAAAAGCTGCAAGAACAAAGTGATCGCATTATGATATGTTCCAAAAGATTGTGCCCCATTTGTGTAACTGGTGAGGAAGAGCTTCGCGTTCCATTGTCCCGTTCTTGGCACAGTCACATAGGGAAGGCTTCGCCTTAGTGCGTGAGACCTTGTATAAAGCCAATCTGAAGAAAATTTGCTGGTTTTTGCAGAACTAAGCATCTCTGGAGATTATTGAGTTATCACAAAACAAATTACTAGGGAAGGGGGAGGGGGGGGAATGTAACCCTTACCAAAATAGTGTTAAATGAAACTCACCTTGATGATAGCTTCCAATATGAAAATATTGAAATAAACATAATTGATGTACTTCAAATAAATGCTTAACGAGCCATCATAATTCACTGCCAGCTCTACACTGATAGCAATTATGTTCAGAGTGATCAAGACATTCATTAGAATATCAAAAGTCATGTGAGTTGCAATCATGTAATTGTAACGCAAGAAGATGTTCCTTGGAGGAGGGACGCGATCTGCTGCCTTCATTTGCCTCACTTGAACCAACTTCGTTCTCTGTAAGAAAAAGAAATATGTTAAGGGTCTCAAAGACTCTTGGGAAACCGGCATGCATTGTGCAAATCTATTTGTAAAGTTGGCTTAATTTCATGCTACGCGAAAATAATTGTATGATGTCACTCAATTCAGCAGCAACTCGCTATAGCTCCAGATACGGCCTTGTTTCTCCTTAGATAACTGTGAAGTGTGTGGCAACGTATTAATATAAAAAAAACTGATGATATCAATCTAAGAAATACTTATAACGCCATAGAAAGTAGCAACTAAATGTTTCTCCCTACTTCAGTAATCATCACATTTTAATTGACTGAAATGCTGATATGTTCTGACCCTCCTGGGAAATTAATAAAAACAACGCAAGCATCCTTGGAAGTTATTTCATTTTTAGCAAAATCAAGGAATATTTGGTGCCTGCAAAAAAACTCCAGCTTTGTGATAAATTGTTTCTCCTCTTGTAAATAGTCTCAAATATTTTATGTAATATGTTTCTCATTTCTAAATAGTGAGAAATCGTTAAAAAGATGTGTTATTCATGAATAATTTTCTAATGGGTGAATGTGGCTCAATATAAGTAATTTTGTATCAGTAACTTTCTGTAAACTTACAAACATGTCCCAGTAACGAGGCACACTCCAATATTGGTCAAAATCTTTCAATCCTATGAATCTAGGGTAAGAATTAACAGAATAAAAACAAATATGAAAACGTCAAAAAAAGTAAATTCCCCTTAAAAAGCTAATTTATTTCCAAATAAAGGTGGTTGAGAAGTGTCATTTTCTCATCTGACAGCTATGGAGACCTTTGGTTTAAAAGAGAATTCTCCTTACTCGACTTTTTGCCCATTCTAAAAAAGAATCTGAATCGAACGATATTTTGCTACATTTAGTGGAAATTTTGAATATTCGCAATAGTGATAGAAGCTGAAAGAGCTATACTGCCACCCAATAGAATCTTTCATATAAAACTGCATCTAAATGTACCACTCGACACAGACTCCTTTTAGAATAGCTAGATGATCTGTCACTAGAAATGATCTATAATTCTGAAAGGATTTTTCTCAGAAAAAATTGTGTATGACTGAGCACAAATTGATTAAAAAATATCATCATTTTGAAAACAGCAAATCATAATAGTCTGCAAGGAATAATGCGAGAGAAGTGGAGAAAGAATGTCTTATAATGACAAAGTAATAGCCAAATATCTACTGCATGCCCTCATGCGAGTCAATTTTGCAAAACAGAAAATGTAACCTCTTAATATACATGATTCAAATAGATCACACGGCTTATAATCCGCCCATACGATTTTTATATTGGATCAAAGTGGCGAGAGGGGGGGGGGGGGTAATATCTGGGTTTCGATTTGACTCGTACATAAATCTTAATTTTTCATGTAACCGTCTTACCTATCTTTCTCATCCAAGCATGTATCTGCAAGATTAACCAAAATTTGTACAGCATCACTAGCAAGCATGCCTCGTTCATATTGCTTCCAAAAACTGATTTTTAACGCCTTTATTATCGCAATTCGACCCTCTTCAGCCATCTCTGCGAATTCCTTTGCAGTGGGTTGGTTAGGCACCATGGAGGAGCATTCTGGACATTTGCTGTGCGGCATAAGGTGACCATCTTCCGCTCCATGGTCCTAGAATAAAGAAGCAATATAGTCATTGAGGCTGACTTATCCTTAGTTTAAATTTAAAGTTTAAAATTGAGTGATTCATATGAAACTATTTCTTAAAAAGTAAAAAAAAAAAACTAGCAAAGAGCGTGACAGTAATAATGGTACCGAGTCACAGCTTCAAAAATTGCATACAACGACCCTTGGAATTGAGACTGCATCTTACCATTCCTTGGAAATAGACATTGGCCTCTTTACGAAGTGTAGGAAAACAAGCAAGCACCCTTCTTACTAAAAGCAGATTGGATGTTGAAAGGGCGAGTACTGCAACTGTAGGCTTTGCAAAATGTATAAAGTCTACCGCAGTGAAATTTCTGTTTCAAATTAGACGCAAATTATTCATTCATGACACTTCAAATGCACGGACATCTAATATGAAATAGATGTTGACGCACACATCTGATATNTGCATACAACGACCCTTGGAATTGAGACTGCATCTTACCATTCCTTGGAAATAGACATTGGCCTCTTTACGAAGTGTAGGAAAACAAGCAAGCACCCTTCTTACTAAAAGCAGATTGGATGTTGAAAGGGCGAGTACTGCAACTGTAGGCTTTGCAAAATGTATAAAGTCTACCGCAGTGAAATTTCTGTTTCAAATTAGACGCAAATTATTCATTCATGACACTTCAAATGCACGGACATCTAATATGAAATAGATGTTGACGCACACATCTGATATGTTCTAAACTATCATTCTTTGTCGATTGTAAATGGAATTCTTATTTGTTTTGCGCAATAGGTAGTAGAAAATAGTTAGCAACAATCTTTTTTCATTATTTGTAAGCCTACTATAAACAAAATGGTGTGATGATGATGATGATGATGGTCATGATGATGATGATGATGATGATGATGATGATGATAAATGAAACCCAACTAACCTCGTCACCTCCTTTATCATAAGGATTATCAATCGCGCAGGCAGTTTCAACTCTCTGCCAATCAGAATCGGTCATGAATCTGTCTGTCTTCATTACAGCCAATGAGCGTTCACGACTTTCATTCAGACGTTTTATGGCATTGGACATTGCAACTCGTTTCGCATCAGATATGTCAGACATTCCAAGGGTCTTTAACAATGGTTTTATTGTCGGGGCGTTGAAGATAAGTGTCAGCAGTACAATCCCTGCTGTATGTACCAACATCTGCAAAGGAAGGCCTATAATTAATTTAGGGGTTTGTTTTAACCAGCATGCCTTGCAAGTGCCATCATTAGGATGGGCTTTGTTGTCACCATTTTCATCGTCCAGTGAAGAGATAGTACGTAAAAGGATGCAGTTGAAACAAACCCTTGCAAAGAGCAAAATAATCTAACAACATCTGATTTAAATCGAAGTTGGCAACATGCCATAAATAATAGGTAGCAAAAGAAACAATTCTGTGTGCGACTGTTTTATTTATTCCATTAAAAGACAAAGCTATGTTCTGCTGCATATTCTCTTTAGATGATAAATCAGGGTTGGCATGATCGTTGATAAAATGCAGAAAAAAGTTTCAAGTCAGGTTTGAAACCAGGTTGAGCAAAGGAATACAAAGGAATTAAATTCAGGGTAAAAAAATAGGTATAAAAGGGAGTTAAATTTCAAAATGACCACAACGAAAAAGCTTCAGGCAACAAAGCCCAGTTTGAAGGCAAGGCAAGGAGAAACGAAGAGACACAAAAAACAATAAATAACAATAAGGCAAAGTAAATATAGGAGTCCTAACACCCTTGGTTAGATGTCATTGATAAAGAAATTCCTACCTTACTTCCAACGTCTTTGTGAGCCAGAGCAACTTGCAGTGCCAAAGCAAGGCCAACAGCACCTCGAAGGCCACCCCAAATCAAGACAATAGCTTCGTTCCATTTTAGGCCATAACCTAATCTCGTCAAAGTTGGACTAAATATGAGAATTACCAATNAGGCAACAAAGCCCAGTTTGAAGGCAAGGCAAGGAGAAACGAAGAGACACAAAAAACAATAAATAACAATAAGGCAAAGTAAATATAGGAGTCCTAACACCCTTGGTTAGATGTCATTGATAAAGAAATTCCTACCTTACTTCCAACGTCTTTGTGAGCCAGAGCAACTTGCAGTGCCAAAGCAAGGCCAACAGCACCTCGAAGGCCACCCCAAATCAAGACAATAGCTTCGTTCCATTTTAGGCCATAACCTAATCTCGTCAAAGTTGGACTAAATATGAGAATTACCAATCCTCTGCAAAATAAACAGTTGAATACTTGAATTTTTGTGAAAATACTTGAAGGTGTTGTGGCGCAGTGGTGTAATCCTCTGACTTTGCAGCCAGAACAGTCAGGCGGACAGGGTTCGATACCCGGTAGAGCCCCACCATTTGAGCGTCATGACAAGGGGTTGCGGACTCGATTAGCGCTTAGCTACTTCTGTTATCCCTTCACCATACAGTAAGAAGAAAGGCTGAAAGATGACGTTTAATATATTTACTATTGTTTTGAAGGAAATTTTTGTTTTGAGATAATATATTTCAATACCTTCCTTTTCCCTCGCGAGTTCCGAATCACACATGCTTGCAGCATTCCCATGTGGACGAATCGATATAAATGAGAATAACCAGACAGTTACCCATCTTGGCCTAACCTCATAAGCAGCCAGGTTAATTTCCCAAAACAACAACTTCTAATAGATGGTTGTTTAGCTGAAGGTACAGATCTATTGAATGATTCATTGAAGGGTATATCTGGGGTATAGAGGGTATAACTGGGGTATAGAGGGTATATCTGGGGTATAAAGGGTATATCTGGGGTATAAAGGGTATATCTGGGGTATAAAGGGTATATTCAGTTGTGTTGAGTCTAACAGTTTAGTTGTTTAGTTGACTGTGTGTGACGACCTCCCAAATTCAACTAAAAGCGACTCTTTTTTTTAATAATTCTCAAGAAAATCAATTGGTAAATAAATTATTTTTCGTTTACACCACTTAGAAAATGACATCATTTTGAGAATATTCTGACATCAAATTTTTCGTTATGACAAACCATAGTCAAACTAGCCATTCTCAAGACATGACTTGCTGATTGCACAAAAGACCGTAGGATCCAATAATTAAAAGAAGCAAGGTAATTCAATATCACATCTTTCTAGGCATGAATGGCTTGAAAAACTGTAAACTACTTTGCTATGATTGTATCTTGTGTTTTTTTTTAATATCTTGAATGCTTTCAGAATTGCAGCGTTGTTTTTAAAATCTCATGATATGTTAAAGCTCAACAGAAGCTATATTGAATTTATCGAAAATTAATGAACACTAAATGCGCAAATGCTGCCAAAATCAAAGTGCCTCAAGAGCTAATCCATTTCAATTTCATCTTTTTGTTTTCTGCCATCTGCAAGAACGTTATTTTCATACAGATCAACAATAAATGTAAAGAAATTTACCTGATTATTGTGACTCCAAAATAGTCCATAATAACAAGCAAAACATCCATCGTTGCAATGTCTTCAAAAGCTTTTTCTGTGATGGCAACTCCGACAATTACAAAGATTAAAGTGTTGGCTAGGTAAGCAAGCATCTCCCAAAACCTGCAGGGCAACGGAAGAGATCTTATAATAACAACGAGAGTTTCAAACCAACAAACATGGCATATATGGCCAGCACTACATCTTTGTTTGTATTTAAATGAATAAAAGAGTTAGATTGATTACACGCAGACTAATTTAGGCCATCTCCACCGCGTTTACGGCGGAACCAATTAGATCGCTACTTTCTCAATTAGGTCGCACCACGTGCCCATTCCTAGCGTTGGATTGGTTGATTAGATCAAAGTTCAACTTTCCGAAGCGAAATGACGTTCGAAACAACGTTCGTGACTTTTCTTTCTACGATCGAAGGATTGATGAAGTTCGATTTTTCTTCAGATCTCCCGTGAGATTTTAGTCTGTGTTTTGAATCTGTTTGGTCGTGAGTCCTTGTATGAGTGAAAATAAAAACATCAGATTAAAAACGTTGAACGAATACAAGGAATCACATCGTCAGTATATGAAAGACTTGCAATTCTAAAATCACCGAGATATCAAAAATACCACGAACAGAATTATAGCAAAGTCCTTGAAGTTCCTCTTGAACTGACAAGCTATCAAACCAAACGAAAGATGAACTAACCACGTGTGCGATATGATGCCTATGCTACAAGAATCAAAGGTCCTCTTTGTCACGTGCCTTTACACGAACCTGGGGTAGCATCCAACCGGGGATCAGCTCAACCCGTCTCATTGAAAAATAATTTACTTCATACGAGCCCGGGGCAGCTCTGCGGCATGGTAAATAGCTAGCCCGGGGCAGTTCTGTGAGTTACATTAGCTGCAGGTTGGTTTCTTGGTTGTCTTTAATTTTCATAAAGTCATTTTTTCTCAAATGATCCAGGGTTGGTCACTGTGAAGCGCTTACATGGACGCGGGTTGAGCTGACCCTCCTTTACATGTAAAAAATTCTACAAAACGCCAACTGCATTAACGTGTCAACCCTTCCCTCGAGGGTTCTTATCTAGGTTTTTTTTTTTTTTTTTTTTTTTTTGAAAAGGACTGACCCTCTACGGCGGCTTGAAGGCAACCCAGGGTAATGTAAAGAGGCAATCAGAAATGATCAAACGTACCTGTGTAAGAAAACTTCCACCTCAGGACTTATACTCGTCCTCTGTGCATTGATCTCCAAAGCGAGCATAACAACAGCTAACACACCAGATACCTTAAATACGTATTCACCAATGTAATATGTGAGATATGTGGACACGAGGGTAATGGTGATCTCAACCAAGGCATCATTGTAAACATTTTGTAACCAAAAGATCGTGATCTTCCCAGCTATCAAACCAAACGCAAATCCACCAAACGCGAGTTGTGGGAAGAATAACAGAACTCTCGTCACTGCAAGAAAGGAGAGAACATCCTAGTTATGTGAAATTCGTGGTGCGTTCACCAGGGATAAATGTTCTGTCATTTGAGTCAAGAAAACCTTGAGTAAAAGTTTTGAATTGGCGAGAATCAAATTTGACGTAGTGCAAAATGAGAACAAAACGAGAACAAGGAAGAAAAATGAGAAATATGTGAATGCAACTGAGACTGTATAGTAACAAGATGGATCGAATACCCACCATAATAATGAATATGAAAAGATTGAAGATCAGAGGAGCTTTTTAAAGTGTGTACTATAGCAAACAGCAAAGCATACAAGCAGCAAGACATGATCTTTCAGCAGTTCATTTTGTCACCTTCCAAAGACTCTTCACCAAACCAAATAAAGTTGGTGATACCCAAAGCTTTTGTGCTTGTCAAACGCTTTAATGCCGACGTTTATGTTTTGGCCTTGTGATGACCAACTTAAGACCTCTTGAGTAAAAATTAATAACTTTTGCAACCCCAATTAATATTTCTATTACAGTAGCTTTAAAATTATGGAATACTGTGCAGTGAATGCTGCAACAGGGGACCAAAAAGCTGATTGGTCAACAGGATAGAAACAATGATGAAATTCCACTCACTTGTAACTTGTTTGAATGAAAGTGCATAGAAAATGTGGTAGAGCACAAGAGCACATCCATCATTAAGAAGTGATTCAGCTTCAATTATTGTACCAATTTCTTTTGATGTACCTGCCAAAATGAAGTTTGAAGGAATTATTCAAATAAACAATGCAATGTGTATGAAGAGTGTGAAAACAAGAAGGGTGCATTTTCTTTAAAGATGANCCCGATTACAATTTCTATTACAGTAGCTTTAACATTGTGGAATACTGTGTATTGAATGCTGCAACAGGGGACCAAAAAGCTGATTGGTCAACAGGATAGAAACAATGATGAAATTCCACTCACTTGTAACTTGTTTGAATGAAAGTGCATAGAAAATGTGGTAGAGCACAAGAGCACATCCATCATTAAGGAGTGATTCAGCTTCAATTATTGTACCAATTTCTTTTGATGTACCTGCCAAAATGAAGTTTGAAGGAATTATTCAAATAAACAATGCAATGTGTATAAAGAGTTTGCAAACAAGAAGGGTGCATTTTCTCTAAACATGGCTCAGTAATCACTCTCTAAAATTACTAAGTGATTTGCCTCTCTGCCAGAAGAATAAATGGCACTTTCAGCGCAGAAGACCATGATGTTTTGCTTTCACTGTTTATTTTGATTTGGCTGAGAGCACCCAGAGGTGTGAAATCTATTACAGTCGCGGCCAAATATTTAAGACCACATTTTGTCAACAACGTTTCTTGGCGTAACGATATGGAACCCTACCACTCTGCCTATTTTACTCTCCAGGAATTGATTCAAACTCCAGATTTAAATTGGCATAGATTGATTTAAAATCTAGCTGAGTGACACAATTTTTGGGTGATACCCCTTGTCGGCAGAACCATTGTAATTTCTTAGAATTTCTATAGATTTAATTGTGACGTCAAAGCAAAATGGCGCCGAAATTAAAAAACCACATCAAAATTTGGAATCTACATGGAAAGTTGACCTAAAACAATTCCAAGAGAGTAAAATAAGCAGAGTCGTAGGGTTCCATATCGTTACGCCAAGAAATGTTGTTGACAAAAAGGTGGTCTTAAATTTTTGGCCACGACTGTAAGGTAAGTACATTAAATTATGAATGCGATTTTTAAACCTGACTTACCTAAACTGTTTAAAACGGCGATGACAGCAACAGGATCAGTGGAACTTATGATTGTGCCAAATAACAATGCAACATACCACGACCAGCCATATCCAAATACATACTTTCCCATGATAGCAGTTAGGAATGAGGCTAGAGTCATGCCAGGTATCGCGAGAATAATAATCTGCAAACAATTAATGGACGAATAATGATAATGATAACAGTCTGCAAGTTGAAAAAATAAGCCGAAACGTTTGGCAAGCTGTGGAATAAAAACTATGTGGTCGATTTTCAAAACTAAAACGTTCATCTACCACCCAAAGGCTGACTGAGATGTGAAAATTTTTGTTTAGTAAAGTCATTTGTCTTTTAGACCGAAAAATAAGGAAAATTCTAGTCAAGTGGTTTGTGTTGGAACGAGAATTCTAGGGTAAACTAGGGTTTCTTGAAAATTCTTCCAGTTTCCCTCCATTAATTCAGAAGCTGTGATGATTTTTACATTTTTCAATAGCTTTATTTGAACTATTTAGAAAAACGAAACGTTTCAATTCTGAAAAATAAGCAAAATACCAGTAAAGTTCGAGGTAGAATGATAGGAAAGTACCCAAAGTTCCTTTTGAACCATTCGATGCACATGAAGATATACCGGTATGTGAACACCGAATTCTTCAAAAACCCAACGCCTAAACAGTACTTGTGAAGCATTTGGAATACTTACCTGCAGGAACATTTTGTAAAACGTATGAACATCCATCGAAAAGGCTGAGTCGAATAGAAGCACAGGTAGAAATGTTGTCAAAACCAAATGTGGATCTTTCGTCGCGAAGGTAGTGTACCTGATAAAAAGATCATGTGTCATACTATTAAATCATACCAGGAAAACGTGGGGCGTTTACCAAGCAATATTTTGACGAAAAATAACTCACTATTGCATTCATTTTTATTAGAGAGGTGAAAGATTGCCAACAAGCAAGCAAGCAACATTTCTTTGTTACGCAGGCTAGGTGCATGGCAGCTACACAGCTGATGTAGGCCTGCGTCACTACGGCTTGTACCATCAGAGTTACCTCTGAGTACTCACAAGATTCGAAACATTGCGCCTTAACCACTCGGCCACACCTCCACAAAATAAATTGTAAAAGATTACTCATTTTCCCCTCGTTTTGTTTATCTAAAAGTGCATGGGTTCCTTACTCAAGTTTGTAAGAAGATAATTAATGCAATTGTCACCAAAAACATAACGAAATTCGATCCTCATGATTTGTCTATAAATAGCCTTCAAGCAAAGTTTTCAATAACTGCAGATCGATATGACACATTTTTATAAAATAAACTTGTATAGCTAAGTTAGCATTTTTGCTTCAAGATGATAGGTATTTGATTGAAATCAGTTCATAATTCGCGACTGTACGTCTAGACAAACGAAGATACACAATTTTGGGACACCGGCATATATTTTTTTCCAACTCACCAGATACAGCAGACTTACGTTCGAACAGAAGGGTATTCCAAAGAGATGGCGCCCAACGCAGCTCCAAGGAGCATAACCACCACGGTGTATGGAATGGCCCAATTGCTGGTGAGCTGACGAACACATGCTGAAAGGGATTAAGAAAAGAAACGTCAAATTTTATCCTAGGGGGGTAGTTGATTCCATTTTCTCCGTTACATAAAGGCAGTCTGTCACGTTTGTGATTGGGCGCAACAAAGTCAGAGCTTAACACAAAGGATTGCTTTGTGAACCTGTGCACTGGAAACAAAGGAGGGCTAATCGCTCTCACTTTCTACGATCGTAGAAAATCAGTAGGATTATCAGCCATTCAGATCTCCTATTCCTTATATTGTCATTACCACCCAATCCAATGCGTGACAGACTGCCTTGAAACAAAGGAGGGCTAATCGTTCTCACTTCCTACGGTCGTAGAAAATCAGTAGGATTACCAGCCATTCAGATCTCCTATTCCTTATATTGTCATTACCACCCAATCAAATGCGTGACAGACTGCCTTGAAACAAAGGAAGGCTAATCGTTCTCACTTCCTACGGTCGTAGAAAATCAGTAGGATCACCAGCCATTTTTTTTTTTTTTTTTTTTTTTTTTTAAAATCAGTAGGATTATCAGCCATTCATATCTCCTTATATTGTCATTACCACCCAATCGATGCGTGACAGACTGCCTTGAAACAAAGGAGGGCTAATCGTTCTCACTTCCTACGGTCGTAGAAAATCAGTAGGATTACCAGCCATTCAGATCTCCTATTCCTTATATTGTCATTACCACCCAATCAAATGCGTGACAGACTGCCTTGAAACAAAGGAAGGCTAATCGTTCTCACTTCCTACGGTCGTAGAAAATCAGTAGGATCACCAGCCATTCAGATCTCCTATCCCTTATATTGTCATTACCACCCAATCAAATGCGTGACAGACTGCCTTGAAACAAAGGAGGGCTAATCGTTCTCACTTCCTACGGTCGTAGAAAATCAGTAAAATCACCAACCACTCAAGTTTCCTATTCTTTGTATTGTCATTATCACCCAATCAAATGTAGGTTGGACAAACTTCTAGCTATCGAAAGCTAATTCAGAAAATAAAATACCATTTTTTCGACAGTTGTTTAACACTGCTGTAAGAAAATGTAGCCTTCCCTTACCAACGGCTAGTGCGAGTAAAACTAAAAATTAATTAGAAGAAAGTACGTACCACCTACAACAAGTCCAGCAAATATGAAGAGAACGGTATATGGTATAACCTCAGGGACGACTTCTTTATGGACTTTATGGACAGTGAATTCGACGACATCATCAAATGTTTCATTGGATGTCCCGTTAAATACTTCTGCTGCGAAACTGGAGTTCAGAAAACCATCCATGATGACTCGATTTATTCTCTGCCAACTCTCTTTTCAATCAAGGCTCTAACTGAAACCATTATCTTTTCCAAGTTGAAAAATTGACAATTTCTTGAGTGTTCCTCTGATCAAATCTTCCTTTATTCAAGATAAACCAATATGTCTATATATTTCTTGGACAAGGTTGAAAAGTCTCTTCAGCGTTTGTCGCACTACTTACTTACATGTACACCAGTTCACTTCCTTCTATCCTCTCTCTGCTAGATTTAAGACGCTACGCACGCCTGCACACCCTTGCAGCCGTCTCTCAAGTAAATCAATACTGTGACAAAATATTCTTTAGTTCAAGATAAACCATAATGTCTGTTCATTTCTTGGCCAGGGTTGGAAAATCTCTTTGGCCTCTTTCAAGCTCCTCACGTGCACGACAACAGCTCACTTTTCTCCTTTCCCTAATTCTAGATTTCAGGCTCTTCGTACTCCCGCACACCTTACCAAGTACTAGACACAATTTTACTTCTGTTTGCTTTCAAATAAGATGTCATATTCTCTTTATCCCAGCCTTTCCTCTCGATCTTCTAAAGCATTCAGTGTAACTTATTGCTGAATTTCTTGATGAATCAAAAAAATCTCTTTATTGCTAATCATGCTAACAAACATCTTGGGTTCTCAAAAGAAACTTCACAAGCATACGAGTATCAAAATCCATCGGTAAATTTTGTCATTGTTTACAATATGACTTTGATTGACACTTGACGTCAGATCGATTGATTTGATTGGCTATTGATTTGAACGTCAAATCGAATCCCATGCTCAAAATGTCACGAATCTTTATGTTTCAGCCCTGGCAAAAATAATAAACAATATTTCCCGTACATTTGAGCTTTGCTTGCTAAGAAAGATGTTTATCCGTTTAGCCACGTCGCAAAATATTGCCTGAAAGGCAGAATTAAGTAGAATTTGTTGGGCAATGTGTTTCAAAATATTCACAAAAATATTTCTGACTTGTCCCACAAGCACAACTATTCTGTCAAGCAATGTTTGTTTGCGACATGGTGAAACGGAAAAACATTTTCTTCGCAAGCAAATCTCAAATGTTTGGCATAAAATGTTCGCTCGTTTGGCCAGGGTCTAGCGTGTTAATAAATCAAATAGGGGCTAGATAATAGTAAAGAAACAATGAAAAGTTACGTCAATGAAAAGTTACGTCAATTTCATTAATCTTTTCTTGAAGGTAGCAAGGAAGAATGCCTGTTTAAGTGTTTTGAGGTAAATAATTTGTGGCATATTTAAAAGACCCAATAACGCGAGAAATGTTGGTACGGAAAAGATTAATGTGTTCTTCCTAACTTAGCTTAAGTTATTTGGCGCGGCAAAATAATCAATCAGTATCAAAAGAAGGAAAAGCAAATGAAAATTTGACCACGAGAATCAAAATCCATCAACAACAACGGTATCTTCAATCCAAGACAAAATTTTCCTCCTGTGCTGTTAAGGTCAGATTAAATTTATTCTGCATAATATCAAACAACAATCTGTAAATAAGATCATATAAAATCAGTAAAAATCAAGAAATATTCCTATTATTAAACCAACTCAATTAAAATCTGTATCACGTTAGATATCAGGCGAAAATACCCGCGAATAAAAACGAGTGAAGTATTTTGATTGAGCTATTTTGCGTTATCGCAAATTTCATTTGACAACTAATGTGAGACAAACTGTGTCACTTCAACTGAGATTAAAAAGTAATCAAAAATCTGCGATCTTTCAGCATCTAGAAAAAGTCTGATCCCATCTTTGTAAAAACCCTATCTATGTGCTATATCTTTTGACGTTAAAACCCCCAGCAGATTAACTAACACTATGGTTCTTCTAAATCAGAAACCTAATAGAATCCTGTTTATAGCACAAATGGGTTTGGTCTCATTATTTTAACGAAATCAAATCTGTAAGAAATGTGCAATTTCAGGAAACTCAGCGAGTTTTACCAGAGTTAGGAGAAGGAAACTCCTCAGAGAGCAAATTTCTTTGTACGGGGTGTATAAAAGGTATGTCCAGCGTAATGCCTCCAGGTGAAAAAATGATATCATTCATGCCTTATTCTAATGCAGTGACATAATGTATGGATCGAAGTTGATGTGAAATAAAACTTAGGCTTTTCAGCAATATGTACAATGTCGAGGTTGTTTGTGAAATGGTTGATCAGCTGTCCATTTGAGGAGGAATTTAATTGCTCCCTTAAAGGGGTTCCGTCTCCAAATTTCGGTCGAAAAGGTGATTTTGCAGTTTTTTGATTGGCAGTAGCACACAGACGTGTACCTCATTTAGCGTCATTTTGAAGAGAAATCTTTGTATTTCATAGAGGAAAAAGCAAACATTCATATTTTCCAACAATTCTCTGGTCATTTTTAGGAGCACTTTCTTTATTCTGCCAAGTTCAGTCTTAAGAAAATTTGATCACTGCTTTCGACCTTTTTGGGCAGACCACAGGCAAACAAATTTCAAGAAATCGTAAATACATCAATAAGTAGGCAGCCAAAAATTGACAAAAATAACCAAATTGATATAGGATATTGAAAAAATATTAAATCAGAAATATATGAAATTGGTCATGTGTGGGAACTTTTTCTGGCTCACCAGGTAGATTCCGCTTTACAGCAATTTGCAATACGTATAAGAATGGACTTTTTGATCCGTGTCGCATGGAAAACCAATCAACCAGTTCGTAACTAGCTCCGGATCTTATAAAACCTATGCCACAAAGTGGGGTTTTTCTAACCTGTGCGCAGACTAGACTCGTTACATGGAGTCCTAGTAAACAATTACGAGGACTCAGGTAAAAATTTTACGTGCAGACTCTTATTATGATCATCTCTCAATTGGCAAAATTTTCTTACTTACTAAGGATTTTTATTCTATTGTTTGGATATCTAGCCCTAAATTAAGCAATTTTGTATCCTTTGGACGATTTCTCGACAAAATAAAATTTTCAATTCTCATCAAAGGTTATCTAAAATGGATAAATCAAAATTATCCCAAGTATCACCCAATTCTGGTGGACTGAATGTCTCATTAGCCAAAGCAGCGAACACTTCATCGCGTCCTATATCATCTGAATTCGGTGACTCGACAGTCGCAATTTCACCAGTTGTTTCGCGTAATTCATCATCAGGAAACTCATTCAAACCTTCTCCAAAAATTATATCGTCACTGTAAAGACTGGTTGATATTTCTGCGTTTAAAGTTTCGGCAGTCGTAATTTCACCTACTGCTTCGTCTGTTGCAGCACCAGAACATTCATTCGAGTATTCTTCCGAATTTCGATCGTCGTAATCAAGGCTGATTGGTCTGACTGCGGCGGTCGAAGTTTCGGCAGTCGTAACTTCCCCTACTGCTACGTCTGTTGCAGCACCAAAACATTCATTCGAGTATTCTTCCCAATTTCGATCGTCGTAATCAAGGCTGATTGATCTGACTGCGGTCGAAGTTTCGGCAGGCGTAATTTCGGTCATTGTGTTGCGTGTCGTAGCTTCGCCTACTCTTTCGCTTGTTTCATTCAAATCTTTCACAGAATTTCTTTTACCGTTTGGAAGACTGATTGATCTAACTAAGGTCGAAGTTTCGCCAGATCCTTTACGACGATTAAGCATATCACCTGAATTCAAAAGATCTGTCGAAAATAATCTCCCTTCGGAGTGCTCTTTGGACCTTATAGGACTGCCAAAAGTTTGATCTTCCCCAATTTTTTTGAACAAAAATGATTTTCTATTTTCGGTCTTGATTTTCTCACCGTTCCTCGTTACAGATTCATATCGCCTTCCCTTTTTCGTTGATGAAGGATTTTGCAAAACATTTGTCAAATCTTTGAATTGGTGGCTGCCTCTAGCAAACTGATTTCGATTCTTGGCATCAAATCTCTCACTGGAAACTGAAGAGATATTAAAGCCTCTTGACTCGTTCGAAGAACTTTCTTCAGCTTTACTAACACTCAAGAACTGGTATGGGACATCACTATCAGCAAGCCGCTCTTCTGACTGTGCTAATTTCTTGTCCATATCTAACCGTCCTCTGAATCCTTGCATTGCTTTAACTTTAGGAAGTGTGTGTCTAGCAAAGCGGCTTCTTTTCCTAGAAATAGGCGTTCCATTTTCATCATGAAGAACCTCACTTCCACGCTTCAGATTTGGATGATTGCAGCTCTTTGAATAATCCATAATTTTAATTCTTTCCCCGATAACATTTGAGTCTAATCTCAGCAAATTTCTGTCTTCTGAGAAGCAATGGCGACTGTTACCAACCGAAGGCAATTTCAAAGGTGTATTGTAACTTCCATTGCTTGTATCAGTAATATACGAGCCTCCTTGTGCAACAAGCCCATCCATACTGTGGTAACTTTGAGAAGAATCCCAACTTCTTTCTACTTCCAAGTTTGAAATCAATAAATTTCTGTCTTCTGACATAAACTGGCAATTGTTTCCAATAGTAGAAGATTTCAAAGGTGTTTTGTGGCTATCATTACTGATATCAGTTATATATGAATCCCCTTGTGCAAGAACCCCATCCAAACTATGACAGCTTTTTGAATAATCCAATATTATGTTTATTTCTCCTTCAGCATTAAACAAATTTCTCTCTTCCGAGAAGCATTGGCGATTGTTAGCAAGTACAGATGATTTCAAAGGTGTGCCATAATTGTCATTACTAATATCAGCTGGATAAAACTCCCCTTGTTTTACAACCCCATCCAGACTACTATCACTATAATATGCTCGCTTAGGTGCAATAGTTACATACCTGCCAGTATTCCAAGTGCTTCTATCAACTGATGAGGTCTCAAGAAATTCACTCTGGGAAGAATTGTCAAGGGGTCGAAGTTTTCGAAGAAGATTCTCTGACAACTTCCAATAATTTCCTTTTTGTTTGCTTGTTTCTCGGATGAAGTGATCTTTTTGAGTCAAACAATTACGAATGCATGCCTAAAAGTAGTAAGATGCATAATTCAGCATTGCAGGCTTGAACAACACCCTCCTTAGTAAAAAATACAAGTTTCTACGTGTGGAGTTTGTACACATTTCCATGCTTACAGGAAAATTCAAACAAATTGTTCCAAATTAATTTGGTACAAAAGTCAAACTCTTTACAAACAAATTCACAACAAACTTTGCACAAATTTGTGGCAAACTAAATGCAAACCCATTTTTACTATGGTCATTTACCTAGTCTTTTAACATCCCTTGGCAGCGTTAAAATCATTCTGAAACTCATCATATTTTTGAAAACAAATTTACAATTAAGCTATAGTTTATCTATGGCAACACGATTTTGCAACAGATGTAGTTAGTCTCAAAGTGCATAAAAATTACATACATACAAAAAGTCTTTCACATATAAAAAAGTGGGGAACATTTGTCATATTTTCTTTCTTACTTTGCTTCACTTCAATCCTTTAAAGTGGCAGGTACTGTAATCATTTATCTACCCTAACAGTTTTCAGAATTTCATATTCATAAAGAATCCTTGTTGGACAGTTCTCCCAGTGTAGAGTCCTGAACTATTCATAGTAATTTTATAGATAATAGCAGGAGATACATTGCTGATGGATAATAGCTGAGGGAAGGCTTGCATGAGGGGTACTAGAGACAGAATGAAGAACATTATGTTACCTTCCATCTTTTCTCTTCCTTGTTGAAATTATTTGGGTATTTGTCCTGAATACATTTGACTATTTCCTGCACAGTCATTCTTCCCCCTTCTAACAGCACATCCATTATCATTTTAGAATATGACAAACCAGGTCTTTTGATAGGCTTTTTCAAATCACTTCTACCATTATCATCAGCCAAAGGCTTTCTTTTCATTCTGCTTGTTGACTTTGGTTGGTTATCATTTAGCAAACTTGTTTGATATTCTTCTGTTGCATGCTCCTCAGAACAAACTCTTTGGAAAAGTCCTGTAAATGTCAGTGGTCTATCATCAATCGCACTGCAGCTTACTGTTGGTAACATAGTCTCTTGAGAATACCCGTGTGAGCCAGCTCTAAACATGTACTCAATAGACAATGAATTTTGAGAATTTTCCAGTTTTTCATGTTCACTTGATGAAACTTGCGACTCATAGCCTTGGCTTATAGATGATTCCCTTGGGAAAATTCCACTAAAATTCAAATACTCAGCAGCAACTGCGTTTGACAAATGTGATTCTGTCACAATCATAAAACTGGTTCCAGAATCTGATTGATATGTAAGTTGAGACAAATCTTGAGGTGGAAATCCAATAGTTTTGTTGTGAGACATCCTGTTGAACAAAAAAATCTTATCATGAAAAGCTTACAACGTTTATGTCACTACTGGTATATAAAGGCCACTTGACTAAAGTCCGAATTTACACTTTTTTACTTTTTACCAGGTAAAGGTGCTAAATATAAATACTAGACTATAGATACTTACAAAATACCTTTCAACTATTATCAAAAGAGAGCTGGCCTCATAAATACAAATAAATACAACAAATTATATTAAAATTAAAACAAAATGCATTTGTAAGCCAATTTGTTCTATCTACAGAGACCGAAAAAACAAAAGGATTTGAGAGAGATTTTTAATCAAGAAACACGTACGAGTCAATGAAATGAGTTTTCAATTTGGACCAAAAAACTGCAAGCAAGGAACGGATTGCAGAGTTCATACATATCCATCCCCATCTCCGTTCCAGATTGGAAAGTTTGAAAAGTGCGCAGGGGATTTTCAAACGAGGAGAAAAATGGCGCAGATAGTATACAAATTTGAGTTAACAATGTGCATATCAGCATGGCACAACTTATGGGTAGCTTGCGAGTATCGCAGTGCGGATAACATAAAAGTGTGCGGGGAATTGATCCCCCGTGTATGTCAAAGTTTCCAATCTGGTCTCCGTTTAATTCAAGTCGGTGGCAGTAAGCCTTTTAAACTTCTGACCAAGTATTTCTAAGATCTCCGCGTAGTGGACTGGGATATACCACCAGTCCAGGTTGGATGTATTTCTATATATAAATATGAGGGAGGAGAGCTTAGCAACACGTATAAATAGCAAAACATTCCATATATAATAAGCAAACCTGCTTAGTCTGTGAACCATATTACGCTGTTCACCATGTGTGAAAACATAAGTTTTATTCACTGTGCCCTACCTTCAAGTCAATTTCTTCATCAAATATATTCGCGCCAAAGTCATACACAGCCTTTGTCAACACCACTTTCGCTTTGACCCTTTTGAAATGAGCGAGCGAATTTAGGCCACTACTACCTTGGACTAAGAAAGTGTTCAAAAGCCGAACAGTTTCCCTACTGATAGTCATAAAACTACTCTCTAATCGTTCCAGATGAATGAGACATACCTTTCAGCTATCCTTGTCTCTAGAAATAGAGGGATTCTGTTCTTTTTCCCACGTTTTCATCTGTTCTTTTCAGCCATCTTTGCAGTGGCTTCCTTCCGTTGAGTCAGGATTTCGCGCCTAAAATATTTCAGCCAATCACAGCAAAGGAAATAGTGTAGTTGTGGAGGAGCGCAAAGGTAGTAAGGCTTCCAGCTCCCAAATATTTTGTCATTTTTTGCTGTCAATCGTTTTGAAATTCTTTTCTAATTTCCTTGTGCAAAAATATAAAAATTATGTACCAAACTTGTGCAAAGAAACAAGATGGCCTTAGTTTTAACTATCAGCATCGTAATTCTTGCGTAACTAATCGTTGGGGAAAACATCCATCTTAAACTGTGAAGGAGCATGAACCATTTGATCAAGAAAAGATACAAGCGTCGTCGTTTTGATTACCGCTTTGAGGAGAGAGCAGACATGAAGAGAACCAAATGAAAACAGACGCAAAATACAGAATCAGATGCCGAAAAACAGTCAAAGATGAGAGGAAAATATCTTAATGTCGTTTTCCTATTATTGAAAACACTGATTCTGAATTGGATCAACGCATTAGGTGAGTATATAGAGGTGAAAAGGGGGAATCTGTCTGGCTTACCTAGATTTAGATAGTGGAGTGAATTGGATGGATGGGCCTAAGCTGGCCTAGTAAACAGTTCCTTTGATTGAATTGTTGACACGAGCATTTTGAGCATAATTTGATGAAAGTTTATATTGTAACATTTTTTTATATAATCGATTAAAATAGGAACTAAAAAAGTACATCTACTGTAGGCTGTGCGCAGACTCTACTTTTCCTTTTCTGGATTATACCCCGTTTACACTACTGAGCAAAAGATACGTGATCCAGATCGTGATCCACAAGGATTGAAATCGAGTTCAAGTTGCGTTTACACGGACTTCAAACGAAAACGGATCAGGATCGCGATCCATTCACACATACGTAGTGCGCATGGTTACAGAGCCTAGAAACACTACAACAACAATAGACAAAATGGTGGTTGAGTCTACTGCGCATGCTTAAAGGATTTCGAACGGGATCGCGATCCCAAGAAGCGTTTACACGGTACACTTTTTCAGGATCAGGATCGTGATCCACCTCTGAAGTGGGATCAAATTTTGGGGGATCGCGATAAAGTGTTTACACTACACATTTTATCAGGATCAGGATTGCGATCTGGGTCGCGATCCTGTGTTTTTGCTCCATGTAAACGGGGTATTAGAGTGTGCACGTGTGCAGGCTAATCTAATGTGCCTCTTCTATCATTGCGGGAATAGACACTAGGTAAGGTCAGTTAGTTCCCACCATGAAAGGTGTTTAGCTTAGAATTCAAAATTACAATAAGAGACACCAGGCTGGAATCTTTGTGCTCTGTGCTGATGAACTTTGGTGTGCGGTCAAAATCTCTTGTTACCATGGGGGCCCAGGGCCTTTGGGGGCCTGCAAAGAATAAGGTGTGTATTTTTCTTTGTTGTAGTTTTCTTTCAGGAACATTTGGAGGCCCGCGGGCCCACTGAGATTCTAAATAAAATCTAAAAGCAGCGTTTTACCAGTGCATAGGAGGGCTTGGCCCAAGAATAAAAGGGTGTGTCCCTGGGGCCCAGCCCCTCTCTCAACAGCCCTGGACCGAGGTCTGTGAATTTAGAATGGAGCTTCAGTCTGGGGATAATGCCTCAATATTAATGAGATATGTTCTTTCTTCCCTAGATGTATCCATAAATCAAAAAGTTGCATTAGATTTGACATACTCTCACAGCTTCAAGAACGTATCTTTCATCATCCAGCCTTCAGCTTATCGATATGTGCTTGTCCAAGCCGTTGCACAGGCAAGACCCATATCAATCTCCCTTTCCAGTTCTGTAAAATATGGCAATCATTTTAATTCAACTGCTGTTGCTTTGGTTTTCATGCTGAAAGGCAATGAAAATAGAGTCAGTTCATATTTTGCTGCAATGGATTTCTCAACAAAAGCTCAGGCAATGGCTGTTCCATATTCTAGAAAGGGTATGTGATTTAATTAAATGGAACGTATTTGTTGGATACTATACACATAGCATACTGTAGCATGAGCAAAACATTTGAGAATGACATTTCAATTGTTGATTTTACAGTGATAGTTGCAAAACCATTTTCTGTTCTCATAAAGATTATTTCAAAAAAGATACTGGATGCTATAGAAATGAAATGATGGTTGCACCTGAAATACAGAATCATATTACACAGTATCTACCTACTGTAGCTGAGCAGCAGGAAATTTCATAAAACGATAATTGTATCAGGTGTGCTGAAAAGAACTTCCATTTCTGACAAGCCTTGATAAACCATACACAAAACTGATTTTGATTATTGATTGCAAGTGTTCAATGTATCTTTGGTCTTTCAAAAGTGGATATAGCTTTTTAAGCAGCTGGTATGCAAAATTAAGAGCAGGAATGGCTCAGTGTAGCAGCTTGATTGCCAATCTTAGGGTTGATGGTTTGAGTCCCCGCCTTGCCGAACCTGCTACATAGATCGAGGAGAAAGTCATCATTGAGGGAATCATGGGATGTGGTCACATTGAGAGAAGGGACCAAGGCACTGCCTCTATTAGCATACTGTAGTTTCTTATTGTTCTCAACCTTTAGTTTCTCAATGGCTGCCAGGTAGAAATATATAGAGAAATGATATCAGAAATTTATTTTTCAAGTAAGCTTAAAGGGTCTGTTTCATCAAACATTCCTTGCACGTGCCGTTTGTTGATGTTCCTTTGTTGTCCGCCATTTTCATGGGCCATGAAAATGGCGGCAACAAAGGAACATCAACAAATGGCGCGTGCAAGGAATGCTGGATGAAACAGACCCTTTAATGTATGAAACATGGGTCATAAACAAACAAAGAATAGAAGCCATAAAGCAATATTTAAGATTTTTTGATATTTTGCCAGTTTTGTAAGTTGTGACTTTTCTTTGCAGATCCCATCCCAGGTGGATGTTGTATAACATGTGCATTTGACAATGATCCAAATATTCAAATAAAGAAAGAGCCAATGAACAATGCATTGTATTTCCAAAGAGCAAATGTTTACTATGATGCCGGACAGAGGCCAGAATCTTGTGATGGAGGTCTGTTCAGTACGTTTAGACTAGAGTATGATTTGTACATGTATCAGCTAACAGAGAATGATTTTACAGAAGGAGATTTATTCAGAGGGATGTGGAAAATGGCAAGTACTGCTTCTGTGAAGAAGTATGGCACAAAGGTAGTCATTTTTGAAGGTTTTGGAGGGGTTTCTTGGGATAATCTCCCATATTTAGGGATGAAAGTGGTCAATTCAGCCAGGACAATTCCTACATATGTACTGTAACATGCCAGCTATTCAACAAGACAATAAAATAACAAACAATATAATTGCTGTTATATTCAGAGGACGTCAGTAGCCTTTCAAACACCCTGCATTTGTATGATTCACCCTATTCCTTGGTTTCATTAATCTGTGAAACTTTTTGTTAATCCCCAAAGGTTGGCACAATCAAAGAAGGCCATAAAACGATGTATCCCTTGCAGTCTTTACCATATGAAGGTGTTGTTTATAACATCATTGTGAGAGACCCAAAATTAGAGACAGAAGCTGCATATGCACCAGCCTTTATATATGGTTGTGATATTGATGATAAAGAGTCTTGCAGAACATTTGGTATGAATCTAAAGATTTTGTTGTCAATGTTTACCATTTGGTTTTTATATTCAATTTTAAAAAACTACAAGAATACATAAGATACATAACCACAAAGCAGGGGAGCTACAAAAGAAAACTAGAAAATTGCAGTGAATGAAACTGCATGGGGTGTGAACTTGCGCATCCTTCCGGCAGTCACCATTTAGACATAAAACAAAACAAACCAGACATAAGATCATGAAAAAGAAAGCAGAAAGAAAAATGAGAAAGAGAAAAGGCGAGGGGAAATTTTAATTTTTAGCTGCATAACAGCATCATAGTATTTTTCAATTTAGCCTGGAGAAGGGAAAGGTCTCTATGACTTAACAATAGTTTTTGCTTTGGGAAGATCATAAGATTTCCCTGTCTGTGTCTATGGAACAAAGTTTTACTGTTGCAACATGGAGCTTGAGAAATATACAAATCCCATACCGAAGATATTACAAGGTATAAACATCTTATTATTCTAATTTCCATGGGAAAAATGTGTTGTTATCAAGGTCATGTTTCGATTTTCGATTGAACAAATATAATCCACAGTTACAGTAAATCCTTGTTAATTTCATGACTCAAAAATCAAGCTTATCAAGAAGCCTCAGTATGGTAATTTTGTTATCTCATTTGATGATAAATATGTTTATGCTCATTTAAATTTGAACCTAAGAGAAACATTGTAACTCTTACTCTCTTGTTTCAATATTTACAGGTTCAGTAACATCTATTGTTTATGCTGTTATTTCTGGTATAATTGGTATAGCTCTGTGTTTTGCTGGACATAAATTCTTGAAAATTGGTATGATTTCAATTTTTGTTTCAAGTTTATCTGAAATCGTATAGAGAACTGTTCATGCTGACTGTTCAAATCATGTATGCCTTTTTGGTCGAAGTTGCTGAAAAGCGATAAGGAGGCATTTGAGATCAGAGATTCACAACAATATAATCTTTTGCAAGGTTCTTCGAGTTGCTGTATAATCCTTGTGTCTTGGTTCGTTTTAGTTGGTTCGTTGTTGAGACTTACCGACAAAAGAGAAGTATTTGATTGCAAAACTCTCAAGATCTATATACATTTTATATTCTGATATCTTCATTGCAAATATGTCCTTCCAGTGAATATTTTGCTTTTCTGATATGAAATAAGTAACAATAGGTTTGCTCCAAATTTTGTAAAACTCCTTTTTTTCAGAAATCTTGTTTGGTGGTGTTCTGTCTGGATTTCTCCTGTCCTACATTCTTCTTTTAAGATTTGCAAATATTGGTTTTACAGGTAAGTAGCATTATTCCTGGACACATTTGTTTCTGTTAAAAACATTGCATTTCGATTTATACGCCTGGTGCATAAAATCATATTTACGAGGTTTCAAAGCCCGTAGCTCTCAAACCATTTGTCATATTCTTATACACTCATAATATGGGTTTAGCTAACATATCATCGTAGATGAGAAAATTTACTTTGTCAAAGTCACAGGAAGCCCAGGCGGTTGATTGAACGACAATAAGTTTAAAACTTTGAAATAGTTTATTATAATACCTTTGTGTCTTATTTGTTGCACTTCTCTACGGCTGTATTGCGTTTCCTTGGTTGACTTCTGTACTGCGTAACTGTTCGAATGCGAGAGTTCGATGTGAAGTAACTCAGTAACTAACTAACGCAGTAACTAACTAAGTAAGTAACTAACGCAGTACTATGTAATAAGTACTTCACATCGAACTCTCGCATTCGAACAGTTACGCAGTACAGAAGTCAACCAAGGAAACGCAATACAGCCGTAGAGAAGTGCAACAAATAAGACACAAAGGTATTACAATTAACTATTTTGAAGTTTAAACTTATTGTCGTTCAATCAACCGCTCTGGTCAAAATTAGTTGTATCATTCTCAAATAACAGGCAATTTTAAAGAAGTTCTTTTTCTCAGAATCAAAACTGGCCTAAAAGACCTTAATCAAATTTTCTAGCAAGTTAACCTCACAGCTTCCATAAACAAAGTTATAATTTCACATCAGAAGTTGGTAACTTTTGTTTTGATTATTAATCTCACGAATCCCGGACTAGTCCTTTCACTAATAGTTTTCTTTTATACTGTAGCATCGATGCTGTCATCAACTGCAGCCGGAGTGGCATTTGGAGCCATCTTACTTTTTGTATACATGAAAACATCATTGTTCTATCCAATATTCTTGAACAATGCATTGTTAATTGGTTTCATCGTGGCTTGTTCAGTATTTTTTTCACCACTAGGTAAGATTTCTTTTTGGTACTACTGAGCATATATGGCAAATAATTTAAAAAAATTGCACGGTAATTGCATCCTCTTTGTGATTTGATGGCTTGATGGGGACTTGAATTACTTCGCTATGATTCTATCGTTGCGATTTTCGATATGTTTGTGTTGTCAGAATTCTAGCATATTACGTATTTCAACCAGTTTTGAGATTGTGACAGCATCAATTGCAAAATCGTAAACTGGAAAAGCTACAGATTCCTGCTGACCGCAATACTGTAGACCTTCCTACCCTAAACTTTGGTTTCCGAGAATATTGTCTCACTTTTCTTCTATTGGTTTAGAATTTAGTATATTCTTATGTTTGCAAGAGAAAATGCTGCTCTATAATTGAAGAGAAATTTAGGGTTGAATGACATTTGATTGTGTACAGTTCCATCCGCTCAGAATATTCCTGAAAATTCCAATGACTGGAAATTGGCCTTTTGACTTAATTTGGCACAATTTCCAAGGGAAAATGACCAACATATTTCGAAGTATTTCCAAACAATTGTATGTACTATTTTGAATGTCAAATATTCCAAATGTTACCAATTTTTCTTTCTTAATTTCAGCAAATCTACATGAATTTTCAAGCAACACTGTCTTCCTTCTAACGTTTGTTTGTATCATGCTTGTGTGTCCTATACCTTTAATCTTCTTTCCAAAGATCGTAAGTATGATGTATTTTAATTTCAAAATTATTTACCATTTTGAATTGCACGAAATTTTTGTCCTAAAAAATTATCGGTTTTGGCTTGAGTTGATAGTGCTGCTAGAATTGAAAAGGTTGAGTCAGTGGGTAAGCAAATGATTAACTTAGAAAAGATCAGAATGTAGGAATTTGTCAGAAATATACCGGGTGACTCGAAATGTGTCCCCTTGTTTGAAAAATCATTAGATCAAAAAACATTTCAGCAATCTGCTATAAAAGCATGGAACATACTGCCTGCAAGGATAAAGGAAATAAACAGCATGACACAATTTAAGAAAATTTTAAAATTTGTTTAATTAAGGACAGAAATAATCCATTTTCTCTCATCAAATAAGGACAGTATGTCTAATATTTAAGTAAATAGTATAAATCATATATCTAGTATTTTAAGTGTATTTTATCAAAGCTTGTAATATTTATTCCTATTTAATTTTTTTTATTCATTTGTTTTATGCTGGACCACTATTTATACCAATCGTTTTGATTGTACAGTGTTATCCAGGCTAAATAATTACATACATCAAATACACATACATCATAAGTAATCGCACGATAATTTTGGGGAATGAGTTTCACAGATCAAATTTTCTCTTACTATCTATAGTCAATCATTGTCAACCAGCTTGTTAAATGTAATGCTTTCGTCCTTTTTGTAGACAAGTATTCTGTTCTCGTCGCTCATTGGTGGTTACATTGCATTGACGGGTAGGTAGCCGTTATACTTTTTAGATTCCTGGTAACCAACCTTTTTATTATTAAACTTTTTGCAAATTTCGATGTTTTCAATTTGCTCGTGAATGTCTTGCAAAAGCACAAATTCTAAATCTTTGAAACAATCAGTGTGAAATTATATGACCTATTCATTTGAATTGACGGTCTTGAGAGAAATTTTAGTTGTTTTATTGTCAGGTCAGGCCACTTTGTTGGTCCTGCTACTGGTAACATTGTAACCCAGTACAACCTGCCGCATGGACGGGTAGTCGGCGTCTAAACCGGCTCCCCCACTGGTTTTTCCAGTGAGGAGGGTGGCATGACATCCAGCAGGACGAAAAATAAGACCTGTCAAAGGGCGGATGAGCTCAACTTGAGTCAACGGCCATCATGCACTGAACGTAGGTTCAACGGCAGTTCTGATTGGTCAACGCGACATCAGTTCTGGCACCAAGCAACGAGTCTCTCCAGCGGCCATCTCAGCTATGCTGTGTCGTCGATCAGCAGGACTTCTCGCCAAGGGACGCTGCTCTGCGCCACTCAGTGTCGTCATCAAAGGTGTAGCCACGCAGCTTTAGTTTTATGAGAAATTTTAGTTACGTTGCTTCAATTCTACCCTTTGAGTTTACAGAAATTTTTAATATTTTTGAAGTTACACCATATTTCATGTTTCAACTCGTTGGATATCACGCCATCAAATTTCTTATATTGTGGACCAGAAGAGTGAGACTTGTGTTTAATATGCGCATACTAACCGGTTTTGTGTTGTACAGGAAACTATAAAGATCGACGTCTTTAAAGTACAGACCGAGCATGCGAGGTCTGTGCAATAAGACCGCGGGCTTTATATTTTCNCAGGTAATAATACCATATTATAGACATTCGTAAGCTATAGCTTTCTTGAGAATTATCCGTGTTTCCTCAAAAATTTGTAGAAATTAAGATGATTTTAATTTTACTTCGAATCTTTTCTTGATTCCTTGAAAAAGAAGAAAACTCGTTTATTTCTAGAAATATTGAATATGTATTTCTAAAAAGGTTTTATCGGCTGTTTTCCCCAAATGGCTGCTTTTTAAGAGATTACCAATCAATGTGGACGATCATAAGTAGAACGTCCACCAGCATTGTCCACAAATTCCCTTGTTGCAATTTTAATCTTATTTGAATCTCTATTCTTTTAGCCTGCAGTTTCTTCCTTCATGCAACCTTTCAGTATATTGTTCTTGAATTCATATTACGAGCTGGAATCCCATCTTTTGCTGATTCATATTTGCGAGTACCATTTCAGAATAACGGTAAGTTTCAGAATAACGGTAAGTTTTTATGCACAACATCACTACTCACGACTGATCACAATTGTATCTATGCACAAGCTTTGAGATAGTGAAAATCTAAGACTGTCTACTGGGCGACTCAGAAAATGCAATCTCTGTTTGAAAGGCCAATGCTCCCTGAATATCAAGATGATAATATTGGCAAATATTTAATGATGGAAATATTCAAATCCATTTCAAAGATTACCGTGCTGAACTTACCACTCCTGTTTGAAATTAGCAGGGATTTTACTCAAGGAAGCCCCTTCAAGAAAGCTTCAATAGGCCAACATTACGATGACATTTTCTTCATATTTCTGCCTTAGCAGCAATGACCGCAACACGTTTCAGCACGTGTTATATTTCATGGAGGATGACATTGCCTGGAATAATGGTGTCGCGCTTTTAAGAATGGTACCTTCATCCTTCCAAAGGGATAACACAGGCTAGTGCAGATATGAGTCATGGCTGTAGAGCAGAAATACGAGGAGAACCTGGTCGTGATTTTAGTCCATTTTTGGAGATTTCTTTGGAAAACATGAACAAGAAGTTCTACGCTAGAGCATGGACTTAATCTGTTTCCTTCCTTTATAGAATTTATCCTCTGTGGTGTTTGGGGATTCCTTGTCATGGCTGGCTCATTATCCCAATACTTGATGACAAGAAAAGACCCATTCCCTCCACCATCAAAACGACGCAAACGATCCTCTGGGCGCCGCAAGGCAAGCTGGTTAATGCGAAGGCGACGAAGAGCAGCCAATCAGCTGCTTGATGAAAGAACACCATTAATGCAAAGCGATAATTTGCAGGATAATTATGGAGGCAGTGCGTCTTTAGATAAGTACCAGCCACAACCTGTTAATATTGTATTATGATAATTTGTAGAAACATGCACTGGGCGTTTTGTAAAATTTTACCCGGTGAGCCAGAAAACAGTTTTGGCTTCCGTAAATTCATAGCACAACCAGTACTGGACGGATTGGAATGATTTAAATTTTAGTTTAGTTTAAACCCGACAGAATGAAATGTTTTGTTGTTTTCTCGCGTTTTTATGAGCACTGAAAATATAGGTAAATTTCACTCTACGAAAATTTCTTGGTTGCGAAGTGCCAGAAAAAGGGTAGAAGACATTTTTTTCTATCAAGATTTAAAACTACAATATTTATACTTACATTACACTGTACCATCCATAGTGAGAAAAGACAAAGTCACCGGGTCTTCACTATGGATGACACTTGCGATTCAAATTAATTTTCAGTACACACGACAAAGAACAAAACGACACAACTAAGATACATTACACAAAATAGGCAAGAAAACAACAAAGCTATGGCCGATTACTGGTCATAAAAGAACGTTTGAGCATCTTGATTATGATTAACCCGTTTTCTAATTATGTTACCAATTGTTACTCATTTGATCTGTAAATGTTACCATTTGTTACATTTTGTTATTTATCAGTTTAGAATTTATTTGTTCTTAGAACTCCTTTTGTAAACACCAGATTCATAATCTCATTAGTCACCTTTCTCTATCAGAAGTTTTATTTTGTGAACACAATCGAACAAACGGTGATAGCGTGCTTGGTACCTATGTTCAGGTCGCTAGTTCCAGTCCCCGCCCTGGCAAATCTGCTACCTAACGTGAGAAGAGTTGCCACATCTTTATTAGCTGAGGATAAAGAAATGGCGAGGCGTGGTCCAGGGTATGGTCACATCGAGAGGGCATTGCTTCGATAACCGTAGCTTTCAGTGTTGAAGAAACGACGTTCCTTTCAGGGTAGCTTGCGTGCAGACTCGAAATTGAAAAGAGGAGAAAACTGTTTTTCCTCTTTTCAATTTCGAGTCTGCACGCAGGCTAATTCAGGGTAACCAAAAACTATAGTTTATCATGCCTTCGCTGAGGCAAAAAATGTCTTAATTCTCTGCATTTTCTGTCGCCATAGCTGGTTTCATTGGAAGCCTGGTTTTGGGGGAAAGCTGCTATATAAGATATGGGAAGACTAGATCAAAAAATGAATTACTTTTAACGAGTGTGATGTCAGGCGCTACATGAATGACCAGCATGAAAATAGCTCGTCTCTAAATCAAATCAGGCGATGTTTGGAGTTCACTAAAGGCATGTGTGGGGTTATTGCGTCCATCAGTCTATCAATAGCGATAACCTACGAACATATAATCAGTCTAGTGTGGATCCACAGTTTCTGCGTAGGCCAAATTTGATTTTTGGAGCCAGTTTGATTTACTTTTCAACCAAAAGAAGCTCGATCGATCCACTCTTTCTATCTACAATCTTGGACATAAATTACTGGTCTTCTGCTGGAGCTTTCAATTCCATACGACATTCAGGTGGCAATGAAAGTTTTCTTTTTGAATTTGGAATTTGAATGGAAAGATTGAAAAATAAGTTTGAACTTTGAAATGTTTTCTGCATTCTCGACAGGTGAAGAAGCGAGACTCGGAATAAATCCAATTTCTGACCAAAATGCAGACCTTTTACGTCAAACAAAGGCAGAGGCAGCCTCATTCTAACAAGTCATGCAAGGATTCATTGCTGTTTCAAGACATTATACCATTCTGTCTTTCCACATACAGCTGTTGAGTTTCTTATTTGTGCTAATAGTTTGAAAGAAATCTCTAATTTTTAACAAAATTCCCTCGAAAAATTAAGTGCGTGCTCACCCTGGCTACCTGGCATTTTTTGGACAGACAACCCAAAGAAAAAATAAACATTTTGACTAGACAAAGATGTTTTGAAAAATTAGTCGCTGTTTTCGCGTTTTAACATGCTTGAAAGGTATGTGCAGTGTTGCATTTAGCTTGCATCTGCAAAGAGTATGAATAAAACGAATCTAAAATATCTTGTTGAAATTCGACATTGGCTCAAGGAACAATCATGTGTGTGTAAGTGTTTTTCTTTGTATCATTTATAAACAAGCATATTTACCATTGCACCATTGCACAGTCCCTATAAAAAACGTATGTAAGCTGAAAAGTCTTGGGAAAAGTCCGAAAAGTCTGCGGAGGCTCCTCCTCTGCGTGTAAAGGTCTGTACTAAAGTACTAAAGACATTATTACCAAGGCACGTGACCTGATAGTCATATGACTGCGTTGGACGTCCCATGAGATTCGATCTGAAATCTGATTGGTTAATTTTGAGGAGTGTCTAGGGCCGGCTTTTCAATAGACCAAAACAAAGAACATACCAAAATGAAATGCAAGAACACGTTGCATCGAAGATACAGAGAGTGAGAACGAATAAAGCGAAACTGAGAGGTTGTCTTATAATCTAATGGAGAAGGAATACATTGAAACATCGTTGAAATTTGAAATTGAATGAATTTTAGGACTAAGGAGGATTTTAATATTTATGAAACCCCGCGTGATGGCAAACCGGCTTGTTGACATTTTCATTCAGTTTGTTTTTCTGTCGGCAATCTGTAAACTACAGAATAGAGAATCGACGGAATGGAAACATGGAGCGAAATGAAATGCATGGTCTGTGTCCAGACCCAATGCCCGTATTCATTTAGCAAAACAGCTCGTTGGTTTCTAAGGCTAAAAAGCCACAATGCAACAAAATAAAAGATATGTAAATCATTGGAAATAGAGTTTTCTATAGTTGAACCTCTAAAATATAGATTCCAGCTACGAAAAAGTAAATGGCAAATGGGGCAAAAGAAAGATAGCCAGAACCCAAATCAGCAACCTACACGTGTTTTCTTTTATAATAAACTGAGGATTTGGGCTAGTACTGAAAGGTTCTTAAAGTTATCCGATTTTGAGTACTCGGACTTTCTTACGAGTTTCTTAGAGATTCTATAGCAATCATCATGTTCACTACCTGTGCCCCTGTGAACCTTTCAAAGCCATGTTTTTTAAGCCTTTCCAATTTTGAATTTTTAGACATTACTCAAGTACCTTACAAGTAATATAATACAGAAAACAGGTGACAATAAAGCCAAGGACTTCCTTTGTCAAAATAAATATTTTCTTAACATATATTTTCCCAGTACTGGAGTTTCTTAATTTTTTAGCGAGTTGAGAGTTTCTTATGAGCAGTTTCTTAAAGAATAGGTGTAATTAATTCTCTCACTCCATATGTCCATTCCGTGGTTTTATTCCATATTCCGTAATTCACAGACTACCGTCCTTTTATATTTTGACCAGAATTAAATTTCAAGTTACGTGACAGACCTCGAAGGGCACGGAAGAGTCCAACAAGAACAGGCAGACTAGACACGCGAGGGGAGCCGGTTAACCACTAAATAAATACGCTGTTCATTGCACCATTATCTCCAGATATAATCTCATCGTCCATGGATGTGGCTACAAAGAAAGAGATGCTTTTGAGTAGAAGATAGATACCCAGCGTACTTAGGCCCTTTATTTGGCCATCGAAGTATGAACGGTTCATGCAGTTCGGCGGAAAATGATAGAGATTTGAACAACAATAACGTTATGACGCAGTTACCTGAGGAATGGATTTACATCGGAGAAGAAGACCCTGATAAAGCAAATATAACATTTTCAGGATGTGGATTCCTTGGAATATACCATATCGGAGTGATTTCATGTTTAAAACAACATTCTCCACAACATCTAAAACATTTTACTCACTTCGGAGGGGCTTCAGCCGGGGCCTTGAGTGCTTGTACGTTAATGTTCAACATGGATCTTGAAAGTTGTGTGCAATTTGTTATGAAACTCGCTGGTAAAGCAAGAAATAATCTTTTTGGTCCCTTGAGTCAAGACTTTGATCCTGTTGGGATTATACAAAAAGTTTTCATAAAGTTCTTGCCAGAAAATGCTCATCAGGTCGCAACCGGGAAGCTTCATATTTCGATGACGAGAGTTAGCGACTGGAAGAATGTTATTATATCGGAGTATAAATCCAACCAAGAGCTTGTTGATGTGAGTCTGAACAGAAAAAAGGATAATTTATGATACTTTTAGTCTCATAATGTAATTTAGATGATATTTCTGAGTTTGAATCGTTTCAATTTCAAACTCTTACTTCCCTCCCTTGGCCTTGATATCGTGCGAAGTACTCTAACCCAATCTGGCCTAAAATGGTCCCGTAGCAGAATCTCATCAAACTCCATTGTCCCATGCCGTCTTTAGCTACCAAAACTTACCATTGAAAGAACCATTGAAAATGTAATATTATACAAGACAAATGCCCACCTCCCTTGGTTTGTACCATAGAAATATGATTTGTTTCTAAGATAATTGTTTGCCGGTTGACAATGCTTGCCGGGTGCACTTATTGTAATATTGTACACGCCTCCACACAATAGATTTGTCTTTCCAGGGGCACAGAGTAAACAACATCTAGGGAGCAAAGTGCACCCCTGATGCTGAGCAACAATCTAAAATGTAAACAAGTCTGTTCCTATTCTAAATTTACCTGCCAAAGTATGAGTGAAATTTTCAAAAATAGGAATCGTAACCCTGTGAGGTCTTTATAACCCACCCCAAGTGGCCCAACTTCCATCTGTTACCCTAAGCAGATGCTTCATAAATTTTGTAGCCTGTTGCAAACGGTTTTCTCATGGTCATTTTGGGTTTCTGGAATCATTGGGCTTTTTGTAGCACTTTGGAAAACCTCTGATTCAAAAAGCACATGTTTGGAAAAGCCAAGAATCAACCCTACACCCCAAGAAAACAATAAAGTTCAACCAGATCTACTGTTTTTCTACTTTTCAGCAACCCACTCATACTACCAGGTTAATCTCCTCTACTCCCCAAAGCTGTCAACAACATGATATTAGTTATGAGATGGACCATGGGGGTATTAGGCTGGCACAATGGTCTGAGCATAGGCAGAGTGTGTCAGCGCTGGGGGATTTATTCCTGAAAGGTGTCAATTATGATAGTGTCACACCAGTTTCTGCTTCCTGGTGCAGGGGCATCAAAGGTAGGGTATGCTTTGGGGTGAATTGCATCCAAGTAGAATGCTAGAACCCTTGTAAGATCCAATTCATACAGAAGCAAACAATTTTTACTTTACCTCTTTGGGACCCTTGCCCGTGGGGAATTTTTACCACCTTTATTTCCTCTCTGTGCTACTGTCCCCTTGCAACTTTTTGCAGTTGGTGTCAAGCCATCCTAAATGATTTATCTAACATCCTCTTTTTTATTTTAGGCACTCATTTGTACATCATTTGTGCCATTTTACTCTGGCATTAAACCACCCAAATTCAGAGGCACTGTAAGTACAATAACATCCAGTTTCTAACTGAAAAAGTTATCTCTGGATTTTGTCACTCAGCTGAGTCATGCTGTAGTCATTGCTATTATTTCCAGATTTAGCATAAGCTGCATGTTTTTAAGAAACTAAAAAATTGACACAGTATTGAAAGTTTCTTGAATTTATCAGATTTTGAGTACTCTAAGTGGTCAGTTTTATAAAACTGCATGTTATACATTTCTCAAGTAGTACGGAGCGACAAAATACAACAAATAAGCAGAAATACTGTATGCTAGATGAAGAATAAAAGAGTTTCTAGGGTTGGGTTTCCTATTTGGAGCTTCTTATGAAAAGACTGTACAAAAGCAAGTTCACAGTGAATGAAGTCCAAAGTTCACAAGAGAAGGCTCTTGTTTTCATGGGTCCTTCTTTGCGTACAAAATTAAAAATTGATGTAACAAATTGAAGATGAAAGAAACACCTGCAAAGCTTCTATTGTTTAAATCTTAAAGCCAATTTTAAACAGCTTGAGATCTGAACCATTATGTCATATGATCCATTCATTGTCTCTGTATGTTTCATTTGATCGATTGAACTACACTATAAAGAGATATGGATGAAAAAAGGGAATATTTTTAGCACAAAGTCCTTTCTTATGTTTTCGTAAAATGTGACTTAGCTGTCACTGACTTTGCAAAGTACTTTGTACAAAGTTTTTGTACTCCTATAAAAACTGGATTTTTAAATTAGATAAAATTGCTCATTTGATTACCTTGCAAACTAACACCCAACAAATGAGTACCAAAGTTTATGGTATTGTTGAGAATCTTGCAGATTATGTTACAGGAAGTTGATACTGAATTGTACATCTTTTTGGAACTGCGTAAATTTGCCAACCCTACAGGTTTCCATTGCCAGCTAAAACTATTTTCAGCAAAAACTTTGAATTATTTTGAGGGGTACCAACTTTCATGGAAGACATTCAACAGTCACATGAGCTTCCATGCCCTTAATTTTTAAAAATCTCTTTCTGTTTTCAGGCATACATTGATGGTGGGTTCTCAGACAACATGCCACAGCATTTTAAAGGAACAACAATCACAGTTTCTCCATTTAGCGGCGAAAGTGACATTTGTCCTGATGATGCAAATGAAACATTATGGTGCCATTTTGATATGAGGAACACAAGTGTCCAATTCACCCCACAGAATCTCTATCGTATGTCAAGAGCATTCTTTCCACCAAATCAGGATATTCTTTGTGCCATGTGTCGGCAAGGGTTCAAAGATGCGCTGAAATACCTCCATCTTCATTGTAAGTACTGTGTCAATAACTTTTGTGCCCAAGCAGGGGTTTTTTTAAACCTGGAATAGTATGTTGGACTTTGTGAAATATTGTATTCTGAAAGGTATGCCTAGCCTTTTTTTTACACAATTTTTGCCTGGTACACTAATTGATAAAGAGCACTGTTTACTTTGGAGGGCCAGATTTACCCCCCCCCCCACCCCTAAAAGCATTGCTATAATGGGAAACAAAACTGCAATGGTGAAGGAAATTATGCAGAGCAATGGTAAACCAACCTGAGTCCTTTTTTAAACTTAGTTTTTCCGGGTTTTATGTAATCATAACTTTTCCCAATTTCATTCTGTTTATCAAGTTTATCCACTTTAAAAAAGAACATTGTCTGATTTATATGATTTCTCTGATCTAGTAAGGAAAGTGTGCATATTAAAAAATGCAGCTCTTGTTGACATACAGAGATGATAATTTAATATTTGTAAGCTTTTTCCAATTAACGATTAAAAATGTAACCCTTCTTATTGTCTCACTCTTGTAAAGCTTGTTTGCAGATAACAAATTCATCCTGTGAAATTCTAAATTTTTTGTAGTAATATAAACATAGGGCTCAAATCTTTAAAAAGGTCGGTGTAAAATTCTATTGCAGTTTTCTTTGAAATAAATGGCTTGGAAGGAACTTAGGGTTTTTTTTGCTGTAAATCTGCCGTGGCAATTTATTGATATCTTGATTTGTTTCAATATGGCGGCATTTATTAAATTTGAGGCTATGACGTCATCAAATTTCTAA
>REGL01000705.1:83397-99351 GCA_004194395.1 Aurelia aurita complex sp. Pacific | reverse complement strand
TGAGCTATGACGTCATCAAATTTCTAAATCCTAAACTAGAAGAGCTACAGATTTCTGCTTGCCATCATATTGTAGACCTTCATAAACTATGGTTTCTTTGGAGGTTATATAATGTTTCCTCTATTAGTTTAGGATTTACAAGTGTTTTAATTTTTTCAAAATTTTCCATGAATTTTTTCAAAAATAGAGAAATTGCCGCCATTTTGAAAAACATAAAGATATCAAAAAATTTCCACGGCAGATTTACAGCAAAGTACCATAAGTTCCTTTCAAGCAATTCAATTCAAAGAAAACTGCAAAAGAATTTTACACCGACCCTTTTAAAGATTTGAAAGGTTTGAGCCCTATGTAATATATGGTTTGTTCCAAACCCTTTGTATGGTTGTCAATCTTCCCTAAATTATGATATGTGAAACTCTCTTCTTCTTTTCAGATCCTGAGATGCTGAATATTGGTATTGCTAGAGTTAGAATACCTGACTGTTGCAATGAGTGTCAAGATTCAGAAGAAGATGACAGGAGTGTTTGTTCTTGCAGTACAGCAGAGAATTTAGGGGACATTGAAAGTACCATCTCAGCAGAGACACAAACAATGCTGCATAATGTTGTCCCAGAAGCTCTAAATGAAGGTAAGTGCTGGGTGTCCCAAAAAAGCTCCCCTCATCTGAAAAAGCACCACATTTTGCTCACAAGACTGATCTTAAAGATTCGTTTTGTTGGCAAACATAAATATAGGGCGAAAGTTTTTCTTGTGTGTGTACTTTGCAAAAATGTTATTGTTGAATGGCTTGGTTGTCTAAAATGCACTTTTTCAAGAAGTTCCACTGATTATAATACTGTATATAACTCACTTGTATGAAAATTTGCAAGGATACCGGATGCGCCAAAGTAAACTATGCACGTTGGCAGGCAACAATAACGGGCAATAACTCTTACACTGGACCGATTTTGAAGATTTATGACTTACTCTTTAGCAGAAAGCCTGAATTAGATACTGGAATTTTTTGCAAATTTTTTCATTTTCAGTTTTTAAAGCTAGAAGCTAGTTTCTTATAATTTTCGTTTTCGAAAACACTGAAAACGATCAATTTTCAAATTTTAAGAAACTCGCTTCTAGCTCCAAAAAAATCGCAAAAAGTCCTAGAATCTAATTCAAGCTTTCTGATTAAGTCATAAATCTGCAAAATCGGTCCAATGTACGATTTGTTGTGGCCTGCCAAACGTGCATAGTTTATTTTGGCGCACCCGGTATCGTTCGATCTGGACTCTTGAGTAGAATAGTTAATGTGTCTATTCAGTGCATAATTACAGAAAATTTTTCATAGTTTCTAATGTAAAATATTTCATTTGTCTTACAGTTCTTCTGAAAGCGAGAGAAGTTATAATAGACACAGATATCATAATGTGGCATATGGTCAAAGTTTTCCTCAGAATTGCAAAATGGTTGGCAAGACCTTGCATCTACACTGTTAAGCATTTGATTGAATTCGCTCGAGAATTGTAAGTTTATTTTGATTGAATAGCCTGGTGTGGGAGAAAAACACATCAAACATACTGAAAATCTGCTAAGATCAATTGTGGGGCTGCAAAGTCCAGACTTTGAACCAAGTAAACGATAATTTTGCAAAAGATGAAATGAACACGCTCAGAGGCCACACAGGGAGCAAGGATAATAGTCCAGCCACCAAAACTTAATTCTCCAGCAGTCCTCTGCTTATAGGTTCTCTACATCTGTAAAATTAGATACCATTGTGTGAAAAACCAACAGTGAGAAGGGGCTGAATAAACAATAAATAGGAACTTCCATTGCAATTTTTTTAACTGATAATGTTTAGATCGTGGGGTTTCTTGGGGTTCTAAGAGGCAAGTTAGGAGAATATTGTCACAGTTTTGAAATGGAGGGGCACATAATTTACAAAATCTTACAAGATTTTCGCACAAGTCTATTGAATTAGAGACAATTGCTCCTGTCGATTTGAAATATAATTTCTTATACGAAACTTCGTTTTGGGGAATTGATCTCCCTCTCCTTTGAAGCCGCAAAGTGACCGTTTCATCCGTTGCATCGCTATAGTAAAGCAGTTTTTCCTGAATGCCTAAAACGTGAACGTGATTAACGAGTTATTGAGCTAATTTCATGAAACGCAATTCATCTTGTCATTTTACAATATTTCATTTCATTTTACAATATTTATACAGGTTAATAGGATTCATACATAGATATGTTTTTCAACCTGACCTGGTTCAACAAAAAGAAAAAACCTAACCACTAAAACTAAGAACGAAAGAAATTAAATGCCTAATTTACAATATTATACAAAACTAAGACTAATTAGTAAAATAAAAGTTGTCCCTGTCTATAGTTGTCCTTTGAAGATTTTTAGAGAGGGTGCCAATTTTGTCTCTCTTTCTAGGTTGTTCCACAGTTTCGCACCGTGATAAGAAAAAGCCTTTTGGCCATTGATAGTTTTTAGGAACGGTATCTTAAGATCAGTTTCTGATGAGTGTAGAAACCGCTCTCTACCGTCCGAACATTTTATGAATGATTTGTTCAAGTAGTCTGGGGCAAGCGAACCCCGGGGGGGGGGGTNTTCCACAGTTTCGCACCGCGATAAGAAAACGCCTTTTGGCCATTGATAGTTTTCAGGAACGGTATCTTAAGATCAGTTTCTGATGAGCGCAGAAACCGCTCTCTGCCGTCCGAACATTTTATGAATAATTTGTTCAAGTAGTCTGGGGCAAGCGAATTCAAAGATTTATAAGTTAGCGTGGCTGTCTCTTTTCTTACAAGATTTCTGATATTTGACCAGCCAAGATTCTCAATTATCGGAGCAGCAGAAGCATCGTATCGGCTGCTCGTTACAATTCTTGCAGCTCTATTTTGGATCTTTTGCAAGGCGTCAATTTTTGATTCACTACAGCAACAGCGACAAGACAGAAATATGATTCTCTACTGTACCTGTTACATCATAACCAAACCAAAACCATCAAATTTCATTTGTTGACGTCATTTACTGGGTTTTAGATTTATGTAATCAGCTGTTTAGAACATTTGAATCGCAGTTGTTCAAAGTCCAAAGAATTATTCTTGGTTTTAAACAATCGCAAAAAGGATCAAAGTATTTATTTCGCAAGCTTTCTTGCGTCATTCGTTATAAGTTGCATCAATTTTGAATTTTTCGTGAGCTCACAAGATAAACGCTTTTGAAACCTCTTACAAGTTAAGTTGACTCACATTATTCTTAGGTTTTCATTGAATAAAGTTTGCAGCAATAGAAGAGCACATAAATCTTGCTGGATTTTCTTTTCTTCCAAAGAGGGATACATATTCCAGAATTTTTAACAAAACTATATTTAGCTCTTTGACAAGAAGGAACAATTTCGGCAAAAATTGGGGATTGTTTATGGATATAGATCAGTACTGAATGCCCCCTAGCATCAAGTTCTTTTGTCGTTCCACTCTCCACAAAGCAAAATGACTTTATAAAAGGAATTTTTTCCGTTAAACCGCTATGTTCCAGGCTGAAAGGAACCCTCTCTATCATGGACTCTCTCCTTGTACCAGCATTGCCAGTATTTACCGACATAATTTAGTTCCTTGGTTTCCTTTTCAGAGCTCATTGGGTGATTCCAAAAGTTCAGGAAATAAGCAATCAAAACTATTATACAAAGACGGTAGTTAACATTGCGTTGGAAATTTTCAACACGTACAAAGACAGGCATCAATGTGAACGGTAAGATTTACCATTACTTTCTACGATCATTTACAACTAAAAGCTCGATTCATACTGAAATCTTAGCTCAAGAAGCTTGTTTGTTGCCATATTTTCTGAAGCCCTTTTTTCTCCACAGACATCCAAGCTTGAATGACACTGCTTACACAGATATAGCTGAGGGTAAGTGCCAAATTATTTAAATTTGCCAGTCAAAGAGAAGATTTCGCATGACCAATGAAAAAACATGATAAGATTAAGGATATTCTGAAAGATTATCGAAGCACGGAAATAAATTCTTTATTTTTCTCTTAAATTTGAGAAGGTGGAAGAGAACAGTGCGCAATTGGAAGGATCGATACATAAGACTCAATATTCCGTTATTTGCAATGGAAAATAATCCATTTACCAAAAGAATGCCGCTCGCTCTAGGTCCTTTTTACTAAATTGCCCAAAGTTCTATTGTATAATGTACCCCTGCTGTTAACATAAGTTACTGGGTTTATGTGTACAGCACAGTTGAAGGTATTTTGTTTTCGAAAACCCTCCAACGTTTTGATTCCTTTTGGGTAATATCGCTATATCAATCTACCAATGATAAGATAATGAATATGATTTGTCGGCCGAAGTTTTGGACAATAATTATTCTTTAACAAGAATTCCAGACTGGTTATCGTTGCTGTATTTTAGTTATTTTCTTTATAGTTGTGAAGGTATGTTTAATTTTTCATTTGGTTCCTCCGTTTCAGCAACTGCAAAACTGAAAGAAGTTCAAAGACACATGCGAGTTGTCCCCATCAGCCAATCGCAAAGTCGAAGACGACTCTCATCTAGCCAATCAATGTACAGTTTACCATACAGAAAAACATCACTTCCAGTAGCCCCAACAACTCCAACCAAATCAGTCCCCACCCCTCGAAAATTCTCGGAGTCATCAACACCCCAAAGGCAGCCTATAACGCCCCCGAATATGGGGTACCTTGGTTTATCGCCACGTCATGAGACGCACAACAGCACACCGTTGTCGAAGAAATCGTTGGAGCTATTGCTAGAAGCTGGAGAATTTGAACAGTCGGAAAAGATATTTAAAATTGGAAGTTGCAAAGCGTTTGATCGGATTGATGAACTCAGCGGAGATGTCGATTCTTTTGATGAATTTGTGAATGATTTCGTGTTTGTTGATGATGATGAAAGTGATTGTGATTTTCATTGATTAATCATGATTGGTTACTGATTGATTGCAAATGATTCCATCAAAGCAATTCCATCTGACAATGACAGACAACTTCCCGCAGGACTGGACAATTTAGACATTCCCTTTGTCCATGCCAGGTGTGCTCAAATGAACTGGATATTTTTGACAGCGAATTGCAAGGAAATTGTTCGCTTTCCTTACGTTTCATTGCTGCTAAAATACCTACTAAGCATGGAAATATAGCTTGAACCGAACGAGCGCCCATTTGTTGATCGTGATGTAGATAGAATAATCACAAAATTATTGATATTTTTGTAGTGTAGATCTTGAGTTGACCAAGTCAACATTTTGTGTTAGTTATTTTTCAATATCAAATAGCTTAGATAGGATGCTTGTTGAAATGCAAGCGGTTGTATTGTAGATGTATTATGCGCAGAGTCTAGAGAAAGTCACGGCTCCATGGAAGCGAGGAAGGTTTTGCTAGAAACCCTGGCAAATCATGGGTTGTTTTTGGCTGCAGCCACTGTTTTATTGATTTCAAGGTATAAGCAACGCGAGGAGCTCAAATGCATGGTTATTGTGACTTGATAAAATGAGGAAGGTTTAATGAAGCAAATTGGCATCCGGAGGAACTTTTGATTTTTCTCTGGACTCTGCTTGTATTAGAACTATCTTGCATTCAGGCAAGAAATTATTGAGTTATTATTATAGTCCTTGGTGTTATAGATACCCCAAATATCTCGTAGGCCACTGACCCTCTCATTGAAGCAAAATAACCAAAGGTATATGGCCGTCCAATTTTTCAATTTTGAAAAACAGTCAAAGTTAACCCTCTTGAAAGGAGAGAATGGCAAATAGCAACTGTAAAAACATATTGTTTTAGCAGCCTATTGTTTGGCATGGAAAATATTTAAAAATCTCTATGAAATTGACTACTGTATGTTTTTGGATGTTCGAGAAAGTTTCAGGTAGATTGACTAAAATATTTTTCGTCGAATTTAGCTGCTGATTGTAGATGGAAACTTTAAATCAATAATTGAAAGTAAAATCTCAATAATTGAGTTGCAGCCTCAGGATTTGCAGGGCTGAAGGAAGCATCTGAAACGTAGGGACTTTTTCTTGAAGCTGCTCCCATTGCCCCCCTTCCGGTTTCTACGTCCCTGAGGATTTGCAATGTCAAAAAATTTGGTTGCTTTTTTAAACATGATTTTTGGTACATTTTTAACTGACCTCGTAAAAGCATGTTACTGGTTGATCATTAGGGGTAAAGTTGTGCAGTTGTTTTTGCCACATGGCATAACGCTTGAAGACAGAACTGTTGCATGTATGTATGTACAAAGTATTTGGATAATGTTTGCCTGCGTCAAAGACTCCATCCACAGACCCCAAAGAGGTGTAGGAGCTTGTGTCTGCAAAGCATGCTAGCAAAACATAGGCATCAATTCTTGATTGGATGGCGGATAAAATATCAAGCCACATGTTGCTTCATCCACTTTTTATGTGCTTCGATTTCCTTCAAAGATATGAGACCGATAATCCCAATATTGAGATAAATTGTTTCCCTGCAGCACGATTGCGCACAAGGCAAGACTTTGTAGGGCTATTTTATTGAAGACTAGTTTCATAATCTTCCCAGTTGCAGAAAATGGTATTACGAAAGATTATAGAGACGAGACGATGGGCCTAGATTTCGAATTGTTGTTATTTTACGTCAAAATAGTGGAAGTTTCTCGCATTTGTCAGCCAATCAATCAATTTGTACCTATGCTAGCATAGCATGAAGTATGAAATTTTCGGTATTACCGATGCTTGTTAAATGTTGTACAGAACAGTAGTAAACGAGAAATGTCATGAAGTCTTGTTAATAAGATGAATGAAGGTAAGGCTGTATATAAATATATGCTTAACTATTTAGAACGTTGACGTTTAGACATGTGTAGAAATATATCTTCAGGGTTGAGTATTCTGCTAGTCAGAAGTTGTTGAATTGTATAATGGAGAATGAATGAAGGAAGAATTGAAACTGAATCTTACTTATAATATTATAATGAATTGTCTTTATTTTGTGTGAAGATGCTAATTTTTGTGAGGAGAATCTTCAAAATAGACGTTACATTACAACTGCTGGGAAAGCGTCAACTTTCAAAAGAAATCAATAAGTGGTACCCATGATATGTTTTTGGGAATCGACAATCTTTTTTTGAGATCATGGCAGGATTAGCTTCTCATACAGTAATGGGAACGGTGTATACGCATTTAGTATATGCGAACTGCGAAGGTGAAGGTGAAGGTGAAGTTGCGGTTTTTAGCGCCAAGCGCTGCGATCATAGAAGTAGAATAGGCCTCGAGTCCGTGACTCCTTGCCATGACGCTCAAGTGGTGGGGCTCTACCGGGTATCGAGCCCTGTCCGCCTGACTGTTCTGGCTGCAAAGTCAGTGGATTACACCACTGCGCCACAACACCTTCAAATGCACCGTTCCTGTTACTGTGGGAGTGAGATTTCGAGTCAATGATAGAAAATTTAGGACTTGGTTGACGTCAAGGGAAATGTTCTCATGCAGTAAGGAGGCAAGGAGCCTGCATGCAGACAATACCTAACTAGTCTGTACGCAGGCTAGGGGGCAAGGGGTACGGTGTATTCATATTTAGTACACACCGTTCCCCTCACAGACCCTTACAGGCTTACATGTGTAAGATCAGGGTAGCTTTGAAACGGAAACTAACAAATCAAGGAGACTTGTTGTTACTGTTGTATCACGTTGTCACCGTTGTATCACGTGTTAGCTAGAGAAGATCTATAAAGCAATCTGAACCAAGATTTACGAAATGTATCCAAATTTTTTCGACATACTGTCGCAGATTTTGGAGATCAAGAAATCTTTCCGCATAAGGTTTCCTATTTCCCATGATTTCGTTTGAGATGGAGGCTAATTGGAAGTGAGGATGAAAATATTGTTGTGGTAACGAAATGGCGGACGAAGAAGGAAAACTTTGAAGAGGATTTTGTTGAGAAGAAAGTTGATTGTTGAAGAACGATGCCGGTAACTATCATCATCCTATCATCCTGTCTTTTTAACAAAATAGATCCAAATGATTATAGTGAGACATCAGAATTGTACCTGGTTATCTGCCTATCTTCTTCATTTTTTTCTTTGATTCTTTGTTTTGGGGTGGCCTCCTCCTCCATCATTCACCGTCCATCATTCATATCATCCTGTTGGAATAAATGATGACTAAGTTAAATAATGATCAATCGATGTGCTGAGACTACCAACGCATATTATAATTATCATAACTTGTGATATTTTCTTAGAAACGAGAGATGCAAAGAACAGAACTGCATGCAGAAAATGAAAGAAGAGAAACACACTGAACCTTTTTTAAAAGAAACTAAGAATTTTACCAGGTGCAGAAAATTTCCGATTTTGAGTAGGCTAGGCTACTCGGGGTTTCTTACAAGTTTCTTCAAGGTTCCACAACAATCTTAATTAGGCTGTGTATGATGTGTTAGTGCATTGTGCTTTTTATAAGATGAAGCTGGAATAACATTTTTACTTGTTTATATGATGCCCTTGTGAACACTTCAGAACAAAGTTTATTGAAGCCATTCCAATGATTAGACATCACTCATCAAGTAATATCGTGCATTCGCAAATTCGATTTGAATTACTACTGTACGCTAACATCATTTCACTTTCAGGGGAAAGGGAAAGGGAAGGGGAAGAAGAAAGGCAAGTCAAAACTTTCAAAAGCAGAGAAAGAAAGACTGAAAAAGGAGGAAGCTGAAAGAAAGGCTCAAGAGAAAGGTTTGCTTAAATCGATATTCTTTTCATGTGAACAAAAACTGTACTCTATATATAACTGCCAGGTAGAGCAAAAAGACGATCTTGATTCATTGCAATGCCTCAAGAATTCGCTGCATAACAAATTTTCAAATGTGCAAAGTTTTTTTGGTCCACTATCAACAATATCAAGACATTATCATATCAAATATTACAAGCATTAACAGCAAAGATTCTGGTAAGAAGCAACCAGACATTCACACTGACCGAGGAACCTCATATTGATTATTTTCCCCATTCAAATCCAGAGGAAGCAAGACTAAAAGCAGAGCAAGAGGCAAGAGATAAAGAAGAGAGGGAAAAAGAGGAACAGGAGGAGAGAAGAAGACTTGTAGAACAGGTGCTGTACAAATCATTTCTGTAGTATATCTTCTACTGTACATCACATATTTGGTAGAATTTATGACATTTATTTTGGTAAATTTTCAATAAATGGAAAATGGAAAAAGTATGACAAGAGTGAGTTTCGAACAAAATTATTCAAAATCAAATTGATTTACTGTAAATACTTTGCAAAGCCATATGGTATTGACGCAAACAGTCACACTCAAGTAAAACCCTCTAGTTACCTGGTACATTGAAATTGAAATGTTTCAAACTGAAAATTTTCTGACAATTAATTTTTGAAAAATCCATTGATTCCATTTACAGGAACGAGCAAGGCATCAAGCAGAAATTGATGAACTACATTTTAAAGTTCAAAATAATAAAGAGAACCTCTTGCAGTTACAGAAGCAACAACGAGCAAATGAAAAGGCAAGTGTCAAACATGATTTCCTGAATCACAACCATCTTTTTATTTCAACCAGTGATATAACATCATCAACTTGCTACAGTAGATCGTAAAACAGAAGAACATCAGATTTCTTCTTATCTCTATGTTTTACGCCATTACAAACTTAATTGTTTTTGAAGAATGTGCCATTTTTCCTTTATCGTTTCTGGGTTTATAATAATTTAAATTCCTTTCAAAACTTCATGTGAATTCTTTAAATAATAAACACAGTAATGCTATAATTAACACAACATCCACAATTGCAATATGATAGAATTATAACAAAGTACCTGAACTTCCTTTCAAGCCATAAAATCAAAAGGAAGAAATGCAATGACAATTTACACATTAATATTTTGTAAAATATTTAATGAATCGCTCCTAGAATGGACTTGCTCCTAGTCTACTCCTCTGGTCCCGGAGAGAAAGAGAAAGGAAAAAGGAAAAGAAGAAAGGGAGGAGCATATAGAGGTTAATCTTAGGATGTTTAGGCCCAGGTACAGTTCATAACTCCCTGGACTTGCTCCAAGTCTACTCCTCTGATCTTTCTTTCTCTTCGGGATGGATCAGAGGAGTAAAAGTGGAGCAATTCCACTGCAAGAGTAGAACATATTGTTAAGAATTGATCTTGTATTTCAGTGGGAAAGATATATGCTTTGTGATGGCAGGCCTGACCCAACTTCGAAGAAAGAACTGAACACTTACATGAATTTATGGAAAGATGAAACTGAATTTAAGGAATTTAAGGATGTGTTACAAGAATGCGAGCTGACATTGGAGGTTAGTGGTCATAGAGCAGTTTTAAAATTAGCTTTACGATTAGACTTACAACAAAAGCCTTTCATTTCACTATAAAACTACAACAACTACAACAACAACCACTCACCACCGCTCACCGCTCAGCAAGGACTCAGGCACAAACTGTCTGTGCTAACTCTTCCTTGCAATATTCTGGCCAAGTTCTTTTCAAATTCCTGCAGTTAATAGACCTAATCGGCTAAGGTTTGTTTCCTTACACCCATTTCAAGTCGATTGATCAATCTTGATCAAACACCCTTTTCATTCTTTAACATGTTTTGTGTATTTCGTGCCATGTTAACTTTTCCCATGAATAAGTAGAATGATACTAAAACTTCCCAAGAGTATGGTCACATGCTTTGAAATTGGTAAACAAACCTTGCTGATTTTGTCTATTGATAGGTATTATTTATTTGCCGCTTCGTTCAATAATATTCCAAATTTTACCAATCTGATATTGGTCATTCTGTTCCGAAGTTATGAGAGATTTTTGAAGGAGGGTCTTGTCTAGGAAACTTTAAATCAAATTTCCTCGATATTGTTACCTTCCTTCCTTCGGTTTAGCACATGTGTTGGTTCCTCTTGGAGGGACTAGATGGAGAAGGTGAAGTGGAAGTTGCAGTTTCCAGCGCCAAGCGCTGAGATCACAGCAGTTGTAAAGACTTTAATCGAGTCCGGGACCCCTTATCATGACACTTAAGAACTTAAGTGGTTGGGGTTGTATTGGTATCGAACCCTGTCTGTTCTCTGGCTGCAAAGTCAGTGGATTACACCACTGCCCCTTAAATAGCATTGAAATAATTTATTTTTCTAATCTTATTCAAATTTAACTTTTTGTAATTATCGTTGTCATCTTTGCAGCTTATTGCTGAGCTGAAACAAAGTTTGGAAGTTGATGATTTGTCAGAAATGGACAGAGAATCATACAGTGAGGTAAGTTACTAATCACAAATCACTAACTTGATCACAGCATTTATCAAGTGGCTGATTCTTTAAGAAGTTGCGTTAGAGCTTCTGTCACTGTTGTGCACATTCGATCATTCTGCAAAGTTATACAACTCTCGTTCATTTCCATGAGATTCCGACTCTCTTGTAGCATACCTTAAACAATCAAGCATCAGGGTGGCATTTCTGAATTTACAGAAATCTAAGGAAGGAACATTATGATGTAACAAATGTCTGCTCGTTAACATATTCAAAATTCAATTCAAAAGCAACCTCGAGCCAATGATCCAGACATTTTTCAATTTCTGCAATTTTAGTCCTTCAAAAGGAGCATGCATGTACATATATTCTAGAGTCCCTACGTTTTCATCATTTGGTACCGTCCTCGATACGAAGATTGGAAACTATGAATTTCGATTACTCTCTATCTTAAGCGGATCGTCTCAATGTATAACAGGTTTTTATTTCTGTCCAATCTTTCAAATCGTCGATCCAAATTCTACTTGTCTTCTTTCGTCTCTCTTCTAGAAATGTATCCATACAGTAGTCTATATCATTACTTATTTATCAATCTGATTTTCTCATCAATTTTATCATTGATACCAATTTTGTATCTTATTTTGTTTAGTCAATCCATGAGATGTATGGTCTACTGGAATCCAAGATCGACGAAGCGACAATGTGGTTATTGAAAAACCCAGGAGAAAACATCAATCCAGAAACTGAGAATTTACAATGTGTGGTAAAAAGCAACAATTTCAGAGCTTGTATTTGGGGGAATACTGCCAAAAATCCAAGGTAACATCAGCAGCTATTTCTTAAAGGCTCTGTTCGGTTTTTCTCTACAATTAATAACCATGTACAGAGGACTTTGCATTCTGAGAAATTCTCCTCCATAAATGTTGAGGGGAAAGCTTTCTCTTCCACATTCAACGCTTTACCACTTGCTTTCACCGTGTAAAACGATGGCTTCTTACTGCATCGGGGAAATGTTCGTGAAAAAATAAAGACATTTTCGATAGTAAGAAATAACTGGTCAATTTATTTCACTTCAAACGCCTTACCTCATTTAGTCAACATACGATTGCATCGTTAATTATGCGAAATAAGTTTGCTATAAATTCTCATGCGTATTTTAGTTTCGTAGCTGAGGATGGGACAAGCTCTTCTCAAAATATCCTATTTTCCGTCTGACTTAGTCAACTGAATTCGTCAATTTTTATTAATTGTTAACTTTATTTATTATTTAGCATGACCTAGTCTCATTAACCAACTCAAGTTGTTAATTATCATATCTTAATCAACTGGAAATCGTCAACTGAATTTTGTATCTTTGTCAACATATCTGCTGAGCCGGTCCTAATCATGATTTTCTTCGCCTTCCTTCTAACTTCATCATCGAGCTGCGCTTCCCAAACGATGCTTAAATTTCAACTGGTCAAAGTGTATATAATCTGGACGTTTAGTCGTTAAATTATTTCAAAGATCCTTCAAATTGCATATTTTCTTTTCCAGGGTAAAAAATGTTGATTTTCTAACTGAAGGCTTCATGATTGAGATTCCAAAGAGTCTTGTATTAGCTGATGTAGGGATCAGACTGCTTTACAAAAATTATGACACCATGTCTCCAAGATGCTCCACTTTTGCACCAAAGAAAGAGAAAGTTCCAGAAAAAGAAGCACCCGCAGAAGTCAAAATCGAGGAGCCTGATGAAAAGGTATTGAATTCTATTTATTGTATTTAGGGTTGGCTGGCAAAATTTAAAATTTGTCAACAAGTGAAGGAAGGACTGATAGAACAGTATAGCATCCAGTAGATTAATCACCAGCGGATTTGAATTTAAGTTAGACCCCCATTTTGCGAGAACAAATCAAGTGTATTTATAGTTTCACCAGAATGCAGGCTGACTTTCAAAATTGAAGTTTCTTATACGCGGGTGTTTATAATGCAAGCAGAACTGTTACCCCTTTTCAACTGTTGAACAATTAAAGAGTTTGTGCGAGGCTAAAAGCTTACATTTGCAAAGAGCAAATAATCTTAAAGTATCTCATTGAAATCAATATTCGACACATGGCATGAACAATGCATAGCTAAAGAAACAATGCTGTACACCAAGTGTTTTCTATGCTCTATCTATAATCAAGGTTATATACCAACGCAAATTCCCATTAATGAACAACGCTGCAACCTTCTCTGGTTGAATTTGGTATGAAGGTGTTGAAGGTGTTGTGGCGCAGTAGTGCAATCCATTGACTTTGCAGCCAGAACAGTAGCCTACGCGTAGACCCATTATCCCAAAGGGGGAAAGGGTCTACGAAACAGAGAGCAAAAGCTTGCTACTGAGGTTTCTAGATTTCTGGAAACTTAATTTATGCAGCCTTTGTTTCATCCATAGAAATATTTCTATTTATATGGTTTCAACGCGTTTCACAAATAATTTGAAAAGGGGATTAGCATTATTAATTGGGCGGCCGTAGCAAGCCTTTGCTCTTTGTTTCGTAGACCCTTTCCTCCTTTGGGATAATGGGTCTACGCGTAGGCTACCAGAACAGTCCTTCGGACAGGGTTCGATATAGGGGTCGCGGACTCGATTAGGCCTATTCTACTTCTGCGATCCCAGTGCTTGGCGCTAAAAACCGTAACTTCACCTTCACTGGTATAGTAAGAGCATTCAGGCAGACTCAAACGAGGTCTCAAACTCTAAGTTGAAGCCTATACAACTGTGTAAAATTGGGACAATTGAAGTTAATACTCCCATACAGCAGCCACACAAAAGGGGCACAATTATTGGGGAATATTAAATATTGACACCCTGCCAATAAAGATCTAACAAATCCATATTGCTTCTCAAGCAACGTGTGTGTTTCCAATTTTTTCCTCGTAGAACTTGTTTCGTCTGAAGAAGGCATGTAAGGATACAAACTAATTTTATTTCTCTCACCTGTAGGCAAATGAACAGGACGAAAATGCTCCACCAAAGACACCGGACGCTGCAAGTCTTCTTGACCCTATCCGAGAAAAGGTAACTATGTTCTATGAATTTTTCAAAAATGATTTGGATATGAAGTTTCTTTTAGTTTTGGGTTAAGACTTAGCCTGCGTACAGATTCGATTGATCTGTCTTCAGAGGGGTTTCTGATACCTAATCAGTCTATTCTGCACATAGGCTAAGCAAAACGGCGTTGAACCTGTTTATTGAATCACAAAACTGCATGTTCATTCCGACAACAATTAGTTAAAGGACCCAAAAAGCTATTATGTATAACCTTGTCATTTGATTTTATGAATAAGCCCCCCTCTCTAATAAGCCCCTCTGCATTCTGTCATCACGCAAATTTGGTCTTCTGAAGGTCATAGCTCCATCATTTGTCAACGGATTTTTACGGTGATGGCAGCAAAGTTTATTTGAAGATCTGAAGAGCAACATCATATAAAAGTTTGGCGAGAATCTTTTGCCTTTTTGTTGCAGTCTTTAGGCAAACGGGGCACAATTTTTTGCGACACCCTGTGTAGTTTAGTACATTGTTTATTTTGCATGATCTAGTAGCTCCGGATTTACTTGCCTTTCTGACTAGCCTGGAATTGTTTACAAATTTCAGATCAGACTCACAAAACTTCGATTTCAATTTTCACTAGTCCGGCAGCAGAAAAAGTGGAAAAAAGAGTTCAAGAAAAAGTTCCAGAAAAAGTGCTAGTAAGAGTGCAGCAAGCAGGAAGAGTGCAGCAAGCAGAAAGAGTGCCACTAGTAGAAAGAGTGCTGCTAGTAAAATGAGTGTTTCAAGCACTAAAGATTTGGAAAAGAAAGACGAAGACTCTAAGAACGAAGGTAAATATGAGTTTACGCCACTGGAAGTAATGCACCCTTTATGTATTTTGAAACTAAAGTACTAGGCAGACAAACTTCACATGTTTTCAAATTCCTTGTGCGAAGAATACTGGAGGTATTGAAATCGATAAAAATTTGATTGATAGATAAAAGCCCAATTTTAACCTTGATTTATGCCAATATTTCCATAACATGATAAACATGAAGTAAAACCTTGATTGATTTTAAGATCTCAGATATTTTTCGCACAGCGAATTTTGAAATACAGTAAGCTCTTTTGGTCCATTCGGTTCTCTGATGAGTGCCAAAGGAAGAACCTATTAGCACGTTCTATGAATGTGTCGCCTTTCTAAGCAATCTTTGAAAAGTCGTTTGATCTTTTTTAGATACCGAAGGAGAAGACAAACCACTTGAATCTGAGCTGAAAATCTTGGAAGAGGATGACCTTCTCGATGAAGATGTCGTTGATTTGAGATCATTTTCTCCCATGGGGCCTACCATTTTGATTGAATTGCTGGAATTGCCACCACAACAACAAAAAATCGACCATTGGCTTATTCAACAAAGTATTACTTTATTTACTTTGAGATATTCTTGTTGGGTAGGGTATGTGGGCTCTCATATATTCTTGAGATTATTTTCACCTGTGGGATCTACTATTTTGATTGAATTGCTTCTGTAGAAAATTCCGCAAAAGATGGCGTAGGAGGGGGGCATTTTATAAAGATGTATAGCGTTCTATAATGGAATCAACAATAATTCAATAGAAATTCGACCATTTAACGCAATGCATCTTGGTCAAGTGCCCCCCCCCAACCCCACCACCCCCTTTCTCAGCACCCACCCTTTTGTCCCAAAAT
>REGL01000705.1:56188-83373 GCA_004194395.1 Aurelia aurita complex sp. Pacific | reverse complement strand
AAGTGCCCCCCCCCCCCCCGGTGCCATCTTTTCCAGAAACGTCTTTTGCCGAACAACAATGATCGAAGCTCTAACGCCACTTGTGCAAACACTTAGCATAAAAATACCGCTCGATCCAGACCTTTTTTAGAATAGCTAAAAGGTCTCTTGTTCAGAGCTCAGAATATTGACGATTTCTTAGAAGGAACTGCTCCATCCAAACCTCGAATTTGGTAAAGTGAAACGGTCTACAGCTAGAATTCCCCACAACAAGAACGAGTCAACCATTTCCTAAAACGAAGAAGCATTCTTTAGGCCCTTTATACACACTACCGTACCGGATTTTTTACCAAAAAATTAGTTGGTATCATTTAAATCGTTTTCATTTCAATCTCTTTCTTCCCCTAGTTGTTTCATGTGACTTGAAGAGACTAAATTATGCAGCCCCTGCCTCGTCAAACCTGGGCAAATCATTGACAGAATCACAAAACTTGGAGCAAGAAGGACGGTTGGATGGTTCAGAACAAAGCAATTCGTCTCCACAAAATGGTATTCCCCATGCTGGCAGTGAACACCAAATGATAAAACCGATTGCTATCACTATCAAGTAAGAGGCCGTCGACATTCGATTTTCATATTGTTAGCGGTATTCGGCCGTTAAGGGGAGGGGGTTAATTATTGCCAGTGTTGCAGAGTCCAGAAAAAGTCACAAATCTGGAAATTTTGACTTGATAAAATGAGGAAGGTTTCACCAATAAACCGGCATGCAGAGGAAGGTTTGACCTTTTTCTGGACTCAGAGATGTTGGGCTGCCAAAAGGGGGAATAGCGAAATGTTTATTTCAGAATTGATTTTGTAGACCAAACTAGTGGTTTCTTCTACCTGGACTTCAATATAAATCTTTTGATATTCTTACCATTACTATGTGTCTTGTGCTTTGCTGTAGAGTCGTAGAGCTGACGAGCAGACATCAAACTTTCGTTCAAGCCAAAACTAGAGCCGCTTCCTCTGAAACTAAACAGCCAACGATGGCAGAAAAACGTTGGGCACAGCAACGCCATAGTTTCTTACCGAACAACAAGCTTCGCTTCTCTGTTGACTTTCTCAAAATGATTCTTTGTAACAATCCTGCACTGAATAACAGTGAAAATGCTGATCCCCAGAGAGTGTAGGATAATACCTCAGGGTATTTACCGTGAATTCTTTTGATGGTATGATAAGCAAGAGCAAATTTTGTGAAACACAGGATTCAGGTTTAATAAGACAATGCGATTTTGAAGCCTAAAGAATGGATTTCCCACCGATCATTCAAGTGATTTCGGAGTTGCAAACTCTATTCTTTAGAAAGGCAAATTGCTTTGTCTTTCGGAAACCTGACGCTTTTGTTTTTTGCAAAATTTCTCCCTGCTGGTACAATCAAGTCTGATATTGTCCTCTTGAGGAAACTTTCTTTTCATAGAAGTTAAGAACTTCGTTGCAACAAGGACAGATAATGTACAATAGAACTCGCTACTTTTATTGACACCTAGATACAAAGCAATTTGTGATTGCAGACATAGGAAATTCCATGCTCGGTTGGTCAAGACATAAACAAAAACAAAGCAAGCCGCAAAAATTGCCCTAAAACCCGGGTCGCTAGGTCGCTAGCTCGCTCGTTGTGCATTCCAGAAATGGTTTTTAAAAGCAAATATTAGCACATATCGAAAGAAGAAAGATATATCTGTACATCTGCCTCGGACATCTTATTTATTTGTGTAGAAGCCAATTGGGAGGGAATTCAATTCTTAAAAACCCAAAACGACAATCGTAGTTGAAACAAATCATTGGAGTCCCAAATGTTAGTGACGGAGCTCATAACCAGGGAGCGCCGAAGCTCATAACCAGGGAGCTCATAACCTTCGGCGCTCCCTGCTCATAACCGTGCAAAGCCGTGCGTCTCTCTTTCGTTTGAAATTGCCTATTTCTGTTATTCATACACTTACAATGTTTTCGGACATTCTTCGACTTGCCCAATGACTTGGGCAAGTCCAGGACATTCTATGCACCTGAAATTCCTCTGTTTTAAAGGGCACCAACTGATGTCATCTTCTTCGAAGAACCCCAACTGGCACGCTGGGATGAATCAAGTTGCCATTGGAAAATAGATGGTTTCCTAGATGTCCATTACAAAGAAGGTGAGGTGCATTAAGAATTAGCTATCAATTTGCAATTTTGTTTTTGATAGAATATGATGAATATTTTTGCCGTGGGGATTTTTTTCTGTTTTAAAACTTTTATGATTTATCATTTATATCACGTATATAGGCCTTTTCGCTATTCCACAAAAGGGTATGGATCAAGCGATCTTTTTGTACATGCTGCAAATATCCGTAAATTCTTCAGATTTCTACAAAATGTCAAAGAATATCGCTTGATCCAGACCCCTTTTTAGAATAGCTAAAACATCGCGACAAACCTATAAATCATTACTGTTGTATCATTTATTGCAGAAGCAAAAGTTATTTCATTCAAGACGTCTTGCTTTGGACCGATAGCCATAATGCAGGTATGGGTCTTTTGTTCTTTGCACTTTTAAATCCCGTCTAATTTCTTCTAATTCTGAAAATATTGAAGGTTTGTGAAAAGTCTGACGGGACTTACACACAGCAAAGTGAGTAAAGTTTCTTTTTTAAGTCATTCACTTCAAACAAATAAGTCGCAACATTTTACGCCAACCTTTTTAAAGGTTTAGACCCTCTGCTGGTTCAAACATTTTTTTAAATATTCAATAATTTTTCATATTTTCAGGATCTTTATCTGAATGTGCCATTCCAATCATGGGAGATCAGACCAATGTCATTAAACCAATGCATGCTGGTCGTGATTGCAGCAAATGTGGATGTTGAAATTGAAATCAAGGTAAGATAAGATACATCATCTAGCTCGCACTTCATCATAATTTGTGAAGTTTCATCAGCTACTGTCATTTGGGATCTCCTCAACTGTTGGGCTACAAACTGCCAAAAATCAAGACAAAAGAGCTAAAGACCAAAGGGACCCAGTAGATTGAATGTGAACAATGAAAATATGACCCCTGGGGGTCTAATTAATAGATTGAGCTCCGGAGGATGTGCCTACCGATATGGTCTCAATTTCAGCAAAAATCGGGACAGGATTATACCTTCTGTACTTTGGCTCCAGGGCAGGATGAAGCTACTTTTGCTACGATAGTTGAAAAAATTATAAGAACAATGACTCTTGCCATCTTACTGCACCTTTTTCCATGGCACCTACTGCGTTTCCAATATTTTGTTCCAGGACAGGTCCTTATGTTTCCCTTGGCAGGCACATATCCGTTGTTTGCCTCCAAGGTAGAACCCCTGGACGACCCCCGAACCATCTCAACGACTGAGATTTTGCGGATTCATTAGTCTGTTGGGTCTTTTGGGCCGTGACGATCGTTTGTTCCAACAACTCTAGCGATTGCGACGACCTAGTTTGAACCAGGCTTCAGTTAGAAATGATTCTTTTTCACTAGGAGTCGAAATGTTGTCTCAGAAAGCCTGACGATAAAGAAGAACTTAATGGCCTACTTGGGAATTGGATGTCACCGGAACAGCTAATGCAGGTAGGTTGGTGCTATAATGGAGCTTCTTTCAGATTGCTTTTGTGACAACTACATCAGGTGATAACTACAAAACGTGATCCCTAAGTCGAAACAAGGGTTGTTGGAAGGTAAAAATATGTATGGCTTCAGCTCTCCAATCAACAAACATTCAATAAGTCCTTATTGTCTTTGAAGCTTTTTTATACTGGGGGTGCCAAAATTAAAGTTCTCCTGTTTCAAAAATCACCAAATTCGATTTCATTGCCGATCTTAAATTCTTTTTTCATCAAGTAGATATTCAACGGTTTTGTCACTTGTACGAAATACTCTTCGTCATAACTTTTGTATTAAAATGTTGTGCTTCTGTTACTCGTTTTCAAACAGCTTCTAGTTTTAATTCATTCTCCTTTTCCTGTGAATTTTAGAGAACAATAGCAGCTGGAATAAACATATTTCCTGCTGAAGATGCAGCAAAGTACGTCAGCATTTGCAAAAAGGTAATTATTGTTGTGTTATTTCAATTTCCTTGTTGCAAAGTTTTGTGTTTTGTTCAATTTTCTTTCTATGTTAGGTCCAAACGACCCACTGTAATTTTGCTATTCACAGGCAACTCAGATAAACTGCTTTTGTGGCATTTTAGTCTCAGTGGTTTTGAGAAAAATAGCAGGTGATTGTGGTATATATCAAATCAGCACGTGGCTAATCCCTTTCTGTAAGCGTAGGGAAATGAGTCGCAGTTGTGGCGGTATCAGTTAAGTCAAAGATGACATGTATTGAGTCTAGTGAACCAGGCTTTACAATATAATAATCGCTTACTCATTTCAACAGGACCCTGTACTTGTAACCAGCCTGTATGAACAATTAGCACTTTCGTCATCTGCATATGCTTATTGTTGGAGTAAATGGAATGGCGTTGAAGAATGCCCAGAAGATACTATTGTAGTAGGAGCTGTTGAATGGTGCCACAATGAACCACCTACTGAGGTATGTATGATAATGGAAATGTTATTTACAATGTTGCTTTTGATTGACTTTTCTTTCTGGCTCATCCGGTATTTATATCATATTATACAAATTCAGCGTGGTCCCCCTCCTGTTAATAAATTATTCTATCACGGAAGAAAATATAAAATGAAAAGTGCAAACGAAATGATTTCTTGTTCTTGGTTTATTTTAGGATGATTATGAGCTTTACATGGCATCCACAAGAATTTGTTACAAGCTTGGAATGTCAGAATATGATGAAAGCTTTTCAAAAGAAAAGGCTGAAACTTCACAGGTAAACATTTGCATTCATCAGAGATAAGGGTAGACTTGTCCAAGTCTATTTCCTGCATACCATCCAACCAATCCTTGTCCCAAAGAGATCAGGGTAGACTTGCCCAAGTTTATTTCCTGAAGTGCGTCCAACCAATCCTTGTCCCAAAGTTTCTTGTCTAAAATCATGGGCTGGGAGGTGAGATGAAAAGCTAGGAGGTGACATGAAATTTTACATGTAAACAAACGCAGGTTTCGTCCCACCTGATAGCTCGTAGCATGGAAGTTGGAACGGTTTCCTTGTTGTTGTTGTATCTTTATTTTACATCGATTGAAAAAATCATCTAGTCTACTATGTACATATGTGCATGGAAACTAATCAAAATCGATGGATACAGTAATTAAATTAAAATAAATACATTTTTTTAGACGGTTTGTACATTATTTACAGTAAAACGACAGGCGTTGCATTTGCACGTGGGGCCATCCCATTGTGATATTAACCTTTTGAAAATATTAAGGCTTTCAGCCGATTTTAGCTCATTTGGTAAGCAATTCCAAATCTGCGGTCCTAAGAACTTGAGACTGCGAGCACCGAAAGTAACCTGGTTTGGTCTGTAATGAGTAAGGTTNACGGTTTGTACATTATTTACGGTAAAACGACAGGCGTTGCATTTGCACGTGGGGCCATCCCATTGTGATATTAACCTTTTGAAAATATTAAGGCTTTCAGCCGATTTTAGCTCATTTGGTAAGCAATTCCAAATCTGCGGTCCTAAGAACTTGAGACTGCGAGCACCGAAAGTAACCTGGTTTGGTCTGTAATGAGTAAGGTTATTAGGATTTCGCGATGAATAATTAGAGGATCTAACTTGAAAAATATCTTTCATGAAGGATGGATTCAGACCATTTAGAGTCTTGAACATTTCTATGGAGATTCCTTAAGCAGTACGGCATTTTGCCTGCCTCAGGGGGAGGCTTGACACTTTCTCTGTCTCCTAAAATAATAATAATAATGTACTTAAACTGCTAGGCACCGGGTAGTGTCAACAAATACACGTTTTTTTCTTATTTTAATTTTTTTTTCAAAGATTTCCAGTAAGTTCTATCATTTTGGTTGTTCGTTCGTTGGAATTCGTGCATTTTACTGACTTCAAGGCTTTTTTCTTCGATAGAAGATCTACACACGCCTCCCGGGATCATTAAATTAATTCATCCTACCACATAACAGATGTTGAATGCTAACAAATAGTATTTGAATATTAGTGATTATTGTTGTTATTATTGATTATTGGTTATCATTAACATATTTGCGCTCTTTCCAGATGCATCCAGATCTATTTCACATGTTGCAAGACGGTGGAAATGAAGTGGCGAAGAGTCGCATCGCAGAGACATCTTATCAGTATGTGAACTGTGTTTATCAACTTTTAATGGGAACCAATTTCCTGGTTTATTCATGAAGAATATCTTATGGTATTCTCATAGAGTAACTCATCTGTTAATTAAAAGGAAGAACTACTTGTGTCATTTACAAATCCGTAAAAACTCACAGTTGTAAATATAAGTTTTGTTGTAATGTATTTCTTATTCGTAGTCCGTGCTTGAGCATCGTTTTCAGCAAAATATCAATACATGTTGAAATTTGTAATGTACTCTACCAGAACTGCAGAGTCTGGAAAACATAACGGTGCACCAGTCTCAATGACTGGTAGCAGGGGTGTATTGTCAAGATAATAGGTAGGGCTAGACGGATACCCATTGAGCTGTTTATGTTCTTTTTAATCCAAGGGGGAACATTTGCACTCCTGTAGCCCCTGAGAGCCTCCTCCATACACCCATCTGACAGGGAAATGGTTGAACCAGATAAGGATGCTATGCCTAAGGAATGGGGTAATCTTAAGAAATCTCTAAGACACGTATGCAAGATAAAGTCGGCAAGCAGCGGTACTTATACTTATGAACAATTGTTTTTCGAAAGACTGGATGTAACACAACGATTATTAACGATTATTTAGAATATTTTTTTCCAAAGCAAACTAAAATACAAAAACAACTTCTTGTTGTATTTTAACAGGGAATTGAAGTTTTCTGTCAGATAAATGTACAGGATGACAAGAAAATATTTGTTTTTGAAATGTCACCAAAGTTGACTAAGTCACCGATCTTGAAAATATGTGAAAAATATCATTTGCCAAGAAGCTATTGCTTGTTATTTTATATGAAATATCAAATCCTAAATTATGCACATTGAATTTCGGTAATCTGATCTTGCGATCTTGGAACGGGTTTCAAAACTAGGTGACTCCATAAAAACATACCGGTAGTTCCAGAAAATTGAACAGATTTTTTGGCCTAGCGGTAAGAATTTAGCTTCAAGGAATGACTAATCATTTTGAACACGTTCCTCGATAGTTAACTTGAACAAAGATACCATATTTGTTGACATTGGTGCTTTGAGTGTTGAAATCTAAATGTTTAAACTTCAAATTTGCTGTCACCTCCAAACCAGAGCTTTGGCTTTTTGGCCTAGGCAAATTCTTGAAGCTCAGCGAATAAAATCAACAATAGCCTTCTTAAAAATTGAACAAGAAATAATATCATTTTCCTCATATTAGCTAAAGCTCACTCAACTCGCAGCTTTTTCAATTTTCTCTCATTTCTTTATTTTTATTTCGATGCGGTTGAGGAATTTGCTTAGACTTAAAACGTGATTCCTTGTATTCGTTTTGAGCAATGCTCAGACTTATGTAATGAGTCTAGAATTTGCTTTGGAGGTAACAACAAATTTCAACTTCCACCATTAATATTTCCACACTCAAAGACCCAGTATCAACAAATAAGGTATTTATGTTCAAGTTAAAGTAGATCAACGGGGTTAGAAGGCAACTTAGCTAGGGGGACTGGGTCTATCTAAACATAACCTATTGTATTTGATGTTCTTGATCGATGAAAACAAAAGGAAGATTAATGGCGCCTGCCGTTCTTTTGTGCTATGTTTAGATTCTGTCGTTATATCTCCGTTCATTTACTTTAACTATCGAGGAACGTTTTAAAATGATTAGCCATTGATTAAAACTGACTTGTCAACATTAGGCCCAACAAAATCTGTTAAAGTCTGTTGGGACACCTGGTACACTGCCGCAATTCAAAGCCATTTCTAGACTTTGCAGTATCTCTCCAGTACTTTGCCCTTAGCATAAATGCAAAATTTGATTTTCAAGATCGGTCAAATAATAAAGTGTTGGCGATTTTTCAAACGGTGCCTGTTCAACTCTTTTTGGGTTATCTGATAGTTTAATGTTCGCTGACTTACATTCAAGTAAACAGTCGGTTGCATCTTGCTACAGTCTTCACCATACAATATCTTTTCTACTGCACATCACTTCAACATTGAAGAAATCGTACTTCTTTTGATGGGAATATCTTTACACTTGTGCCAACATTGTTTGCAGGGACTTTCGGACATTTGAAATCTCCTCTTGTTGCTGTCAAAAGAAAACACAATAATTACAACGTTTCCTGTTTAGGAATCTGTTTAGGCAAAAGCAATAAGAAACTCGGTAGCTGTTGTGTCTGCAGCAGGTTTGTTCCTATGCCCATGTTTTCCTTGTACCCATGTGCCCTGCAAAATTAAGTCATAGTATGCCTTCTTGCAAAGAAAAAAGGAGCAAAATCATATTGTCAATTTTTAGCGTCGACTGAAATTTTCAGAAACATCTGACTAATGGAATAGATTTTCACATCGAAATTTCAGCCTTTCCATGTTGCCATGATTATGGATGATCTATTACGGAACAAGGACAAAGAGAATCAATGGATATGAAAATGGGGAGCAACTGAATTATTTTCAATTTATTGAAATTGAGGATGTTAATGCTCAAACAAAGAGAAAAGGGCATGCATGTATCTGTTCCTTTATCCCATTTATAGGGTGCTCCACTTTTCTCCGTTCATTGCCTTATAGGTTCTGATATTTGCTGTTTTCTTTCTGTGTACTTACAGTGTCTTTAAGCATTTTCTTCTGCAGTTGTGATAGATCCTTCCTTATTTCTCCTTGAATATTAGTCTGTTGATTTTGATGAACCTTCTCTAAATCTGCCAGACTCTTGTTGTATTGATCATGTAATTGTCTAATGGCCTTGATACGCTGTGTTTGTACCACACGATGTTGCTGCATTGATTTGTGCTGTTGTCGGAGAAGGTTCTAGGAAAGAAATTACATGTGGTTGCTTATGAAAGACTCGTAACATAGTCAATCTAAAGTTAGGCCCCGTTTTTGTTAATATCCGTTTTTGTGGCATCCAAGCTACCCGTTCACATTGCTCCGTTTTTGTACAAAAACGGAGGGAAAAACATCCGTTTTTGTCCGTTCAAATTGATCCGCCTGATAACAAATACGGAGAGAAAAACCTCCGTGCGTTCACATTGCTCCGTTCTTGTGAAATTCATTGTTGAATATTGGAGCGTTTTCAAAAACCTCCGTTTTTGTGCGTTCACACTGATCAAGTGCGTTTTCAAAAACCTCCGTTTTTGTGGATATCCACTTTTGATAGCGTTTTCGAAAACCTCCGTTTTTGTGGCGTTTTCGTGCGGATCAGTGTGAACACTTTCACAAAAACGGAGGCTTTTCTCTCCTTTTTTTTTCAAAAACGGAGCAGTGTGAACGGGGCCTTAGATGTCAGGTGGAATTGTCTGCGAATAAAAACAACTACACGTTTTTTTTTATATAAGAAACTTGGATCAGCACTTAGTACTAAAAGTTTCTTAATTTCGCATGAAAATCTCGGTGTTTTAGTAGTAAAAGTTTCTTAATTAGTTTCTTATTCTTTTGGGCCTAAAATTGCGGTATTTTTCGAAGTTGAGCCTTCTTCTCGTGAAAGGGCTTCCATTTTGCATTCACATTGTCATCAAGAAGAAGCCATGCACATCAAGGCAACAATTTACCAATTTTGCAGTTAAAAGTCAAGAAAATACGAATGTACCTTTGTTCGAGAGACATAGACATACAGAAATAAAGTTTTAAAGTTTCTTAACTGTTCTTGAGCGTAGTACTAGAGTTTCTTAAATTTTTGGTCATCGTAGTACTAGTTTCTTATAAACCAGTTTCTTATAAAAAAAAAACGTGTATTGCACCAATAACTTGGTGTTTTCGCATCTCACCTGACACCCAATTCGAGATTTTGCGTACTTTGACATTAATCATCAAAAATAAAGAAATCAAATGCTTGCAAAAGATAGATAGGGTAAGTAAGGTGCGGCAAATATGGGGAACATGAATTATTGACTCATAAGTTTCACTGCTATTGAAATATTGGAGAAAATGATTTTTTACGATGAGCAAAGAAAATTTTATTCTTTGAAAAGCTGCAACCAAGGGCACTTTGCCTCAGGCGTAGAAGGAAAAATCAATTGACCCATTCTCAAGGGGTCTACTGTCGAAGCTGAGTACACCACCCCCTACTGGCACCTAATCCCAGGGACTAAGAGCTTTTCTCTGAGGAAAATCGTTCAGACCTTTTCAGGATAAGATTTTGACCACTCTAACCTTTTTGAAAAATTTGCTGCACTTCGTCCAGGAAATCCTAGTGTTAAATTGGATGTAAATAACAATAAATCCGCGACGAACGTTTTTTAGGGACATGGAGGACTTAAAAAAGATAAAAATTAAATGCGCTGTCGTTTCTTTGTCAAAGATTTTGATCGACCCACCTCAAGTTTCTCTTCACTCTCCTTGGATTTAGTGAGGTCACTTTCCCATTGAGTAAAAACTGAGGATATCTGCTTTGTAAACTCTTCCACAAGCTTCTTCCTGCGTAAAAAATTATTCAACAAGTTAGTCGTTTGTTCTGGTGGGCAAATCAAGACGATATTCTTGTATTTATTTTATCCAGACTTTGATTCATTCCATTTACTTAGATATTCTCCTCCGCATCGCATGATGAACTTTTAACATATAAAGTTGTTATTGTTTACCAGGAAATTTGCAAAGAGTTGCATAAAAACTATCGAACCAAAATAATACCTTTCTCCTTGTTGGGCTTGAAAAATATCCTCATATTTCCTGTTGCTTGACTTCAAAGAAGCTTGTGTAAAGGTCTGCAATCGTTTTCGCTTCGTTGCAAGGGTTCTGGTAATATCAGCTAGAATGTGATTCATATAATAGTAATAATAATCAAGTTATGGTAAAGGGTGAATAAAAAATGTCATCTTGCTGGAACAATCATTGCAGCAAATTAACTTGCGCAATAAGCATCGAAATTAATTTTTCCAATAACTACAAAATTGAAATATTATTCATATATTTGTCGATAATTTTCAAACTAGTAGTTCCGCGGCAAGTTCGAAAGATTCAAAATGAGTTTTGCAGAGCATCCAGAAATGGCCTAAAATGCACAACCAAAAGTTGAACATTTTATTAGTTATACTAATTCTTAAGAAGAAAATGCACAAGGGATCCCCCGACGATAAATATAACGTGCATTTGGGGAACCTTCAATAAACTGTTAAGAAACTTTCAGTACTCGAAATCTAAGATTTTTAAGGAAACTTTCAGAACTCGATCAATTTCTTTGATTTTTATAAAGAATGGACGCGTATTTTGTTTTGAGCTATAGTCTAAACATAAGAATACGTGTAATCAGAATTACGTACCTCCAAAAGTGCTGAGAACACTTTGCATTTCATTTTCACAAGATTCCCTGCAATAAAACAAGGCTGATCAGAATTTTCGGAGGAGAAAAAATATTCCAAGCAAATAGCGTTAAGTTTGAAAGCCAACCGAAATTTTAGAAATGTTCAAACGTTTTCAGTTGACTTTTGACTGTATTTTATAGAGTGCATAGGGGGTAAAACAGGTAAGCTCAGGTTAAATGGGTTAAGGCAATCAAATGCGAATAAAATTTGCAAAAATATTCATAAACAGATTTTCTCCAGCGTCATCTGTTAGAGGTGGCCCCTCAAAGTATTGAATGTTGATAGAGCAGTTCACAATCTACCATCTTCTCGGCAATCAACAGTACCCTTTTGACCCCCCAGCCTACTCATTTTACCCCTGCAGAATAGTTTGTTAAACTTTAGGACACTTTGCTGCCAAAAGTTTCTTATGAGTTTCTATACGTATTTCAAAGTCGGAAATTTAGAGCTATTTCAAAGCCGGAAATTTAGAGCTAGTTCGTTTTTTCGGAAGGGCTTCAAACTATTTTGCAAGATCTTAAAACGAGTAAAAACATAATTCACACTCAAAGAATGTCAAAGCAGTTGCTATATTACTGTACAATGTTGACATATTTTTGAGGGCAAATTACAAAAGTCCTTAGAGAGATTCTTGCTTTTTAATAGAGGTCGGGTAGTTTCTTAAGTTTTGCAAAATTGAGCCTACCGTTTCTTATAAGCTATATTTTCTTTATAAAAAAAATTAATCCTTATTGATAAAATATGAAACATATATAAATGCTAAATAATAAATAATATAAAACTCACATTTTCGTATCAATTGTCTCTTCGCTATCAGTTTCTTCCTCATCATATGTTATTTTTACAGAATTTCTTTTCCTTCCTTTGTTGGCTGGTGGTGCTTCTAAAATGGGACCGTTTATAACATTTTAAATACAAAAAAACCAAGGAAATACAGTTAAGCCCGAAATTATTCATACCTACGCCAAATTCTGAGTATCTTGCATCGTTCTGTTTGAGGGCCAATTTTACTGTGGCTGAAGTTTCGTAAGAATTTTTTTTTTTTTTTTTTTTTTTTTTCTACAAGAGACATTTCAAGGAATGAAATATCTTGTGAATTGGTTAGCAAATATAACGATTGAAGAAACTCCAATTTTGGCATAGGTATGAACAATTTTGGGCTTAACTGTACACATTTTCATCATAAAAAACTGCCTATAAGAAGCTTAACTCTCAGATCTCCACAAAAGTAAGAAACTCCAGCACTGGGAAAAACTATTTCCAAAAATCGTTTATTTCAATAAGGAAATCTTTTTTTCAGTTTTTAACTGATGTATAGTATTACTCAGAAGATATTGGAAAGGCTTCAAATAACGTTATTTTCAAATGTTCAGGAGAGTAAAAATGAAGATTTTTATGGAACCTTTAAGAAACTCGTAAGAAAATCTGAGTACTCAAGATCTGATAATTTAAGAAACTTTCTGTGCTGGCTCAAATTCTCAGCTTCTTATAAATAATACATGTATCTAGACTAAACATATTTTTTATAAGAAATTAAGAATTTGGGCCCGTACTGAAAGTTTCTATCAAATTCATCAGATTTTGAGTACTCACGAGTTTCTTACGAGTTTCTTAGAGGTTCCATAACAATCTTCATTTTCACTACTTGTGTCCTTGTAAACATTTCAAAACAAGATTTTTAAGCCTTCCCAATGTATAGACATTTCAAGTTCCTTTCGAGTAATATGATATAGGAAACAAGTGAAAGTAAAGTAAAAATATGTCAAGGATTCCCTTTATCAAAGTAAATAGTTTCTCAACTTATATTCTCCCAGGATTGCAGTTCTTAATTTTTTGGTGATCCGAGAGTTGAATTTCTTATGGGCAGTTTCTTATAAAAAAAATACGTGGAAACGATGGAGGCCAAAGTCATATCTGTATTTGCAGCAAAGTACAAGTTCAATATCAAAGAAGAGATAATAAAATCGACTGAATGCAAATCTGAATTTATAAATGAAATAAAATCACACTTGGATTAGCCCCTATTAGGTAGGCCTACTACCCTGGGCCTTATTATCCAGTAAGTATATGGCAGGTAAAGGTTATGTGAGTGCCTTTTAGAGGTATTTAGTTACTGTAGGTCAAACAAAAAGTAAGATGAAATGTCTGCATACAAACAGCTAGGCCTCCATCGATATGTGAAAACGTTGATTTTATAGTTTTTTGAAAGGCAAAATGTAACGCAAACTTTTCATCTTTACATTCAAAATGAAAGAGTTCTTTTTAAGCTAAACTTTGTACTTCACAGAGGAACAAACAAACATTCATGTCTCTTACGATTGTTTTTTTGTGGTTAATTTTTGGTGGCTTGGGTGAAGCTATCAAGCAAACTGCACAAAACAATAGACACGAGCCTGAAACAAGGATGTTTACAGACTTGTTTGCAATTCAGTGACGGCGCTCCATTAAAGAAAATAAACACAAAGAAAGCATCAAGATGTAATTTTTCAAATAAGGCAACCAACCTTCTCCAACAACGGCAGGTTGTTGTCTCTCCTCATCAAATTCAAAGTCACTTGCGGCAGAAGAAGCAGCGGTCTTCGCAGCTTGTTTCACTTTCTTCGAGTTGGCTGGCATTTTGATATTGGAATTATGGAAGAAGTTCTTTGAAACTAAAGTTAATTATCTTAATGATAAGCAGAGATATTTATTATATTCTTTATTTGGATATTTATCAATATTTAGACAAATAAATGTCTTTCAGAACCTTTGTCTTTTCTTGAACGAAAATCGTTGCTTTGTACGCGTCATTTGCTGCTGATTTTTGGCGCGAAAGTTCTCGCCCCAGTCCCTTTATTTCTCGATTGCTATTTTTCTCGATGCGAGGGCATTCAAGTGGGGCAGTGGGTTCCCATCGACTGCGCACTAAAGCTACATATGCTGGCAATAAGCAAGCATACACCTATTAACAAGAAACTTAGGCGCGGGGTTCGTTGCAATCTTCTTACAATACATTTCAGGCCATTCTTGCTACCAAACTTTCTTGCAGGTTTCTTAAATCTGCGATTTTCTAAAGAGCACAGTAAAATTCAACAAGTACTAACAGAAATCGCATTACAAGCGATTTCAACGTTTAGAATTGCTTTGGCAGCTAACGATAAAAGTATCTCAATAAATACAAAAAGGAAAGCTTTGCAACTTTATCCATATCAGACTTTTTGCCTCTTGCAAAAAAATAAATACACTTCGCCCCTGTCATAACAGTTCGATCCAGGGGGTGGTGGCGGCAATTCCCCCAACATTGGAAGAATCGGGAAGAATCTCCAAAAATAATCTTTTTCGAGCAAACAAACGATTGACGTTCGCCCCGGCCCCACGCTCGATTGCACTGGTGTGTCGTTCGGTGAAAGTCTTTCGGATATTCTCCAGAAGAGCTAGACCCCCGTCTCAGCGCTTTGCAATATGCGTACTAGCGATTGCAGGGTCATCATCCTTCATTTTCCTTTTGTGAATTCGCGCATGCCCCAAAACTCTTCATCCATGCCATTGATCAGCGAACCAATGAGAGTTATCGTCTTTTCCATTGTGATTTACAAGAGGGGGAGTTTACAGTATCCCGAAATGGTCTGGTTCCTGTTTCATTTTCGATTTCCTCCACCAGCGTTCAGTTCGACAGTTTGGTTGAGAGGCAAAGAAGAGACAGATTACTGACCTAGAGCTTCAATTACATTGCAAGTATGTCCATTTTTAATTTAATTCTCCAGTTAGCCAGCATACCAAGCCTTACACTCTTTTCTTTTTATAAGAATAATGTTTATAAGAATATTCAGGCTCAGAATCATCCAGTTTCTAAGAATATTATAAGAATATTGCCAGCCTCAGCTAGCATATTTGTGTCTCATTTTTTAGCAGTTGCCTGTTTTGTGATGTTCATAACAGAGAATCGCATGACTGACATAAAGATTTTAAGAATATATTCAGGCTCAAAACGAAAATTCCATAAGAATATCGAGGCTGGACAAAATTAAAAATATTCTTATAAAAAAAAGAGTGTACTGCCAGCCGCAGCATTACATCGTTCGGAGAAGGCCCAGAGATTCCTGACACAACAACACATGTCTGACCAAGCTAAAAAGATACGAACCCATCACAATACATTTTAAAACTTGTATTTTCTCTTTCAACCTAAAGTAGCATACATTCTAGCCTATTTTTTTGGCTAGTTGTTAGATTCGTTTCAGGAATGGAATCAAATTTGTGTCAGAAGACTAAATTTCCCCGAGAAAGGCGTTCTGTTGCAGCATGAAAATTAGGCTAGAATGTATGCTACTTTAGGTTGAAAGAGAAAATTCAAGTGTTTGTGTGTTTTTGATTCTGGGTTTTCAAGTTTTTGCAAATTTAGTTATGGTCCTGGTACCCCCCAAAGCACTACTTATGCCTCATTGGAAGGAGGATTTCAGTGAATGTGAGTTTCGATTTCATCGAAGATTTCCAAACGACAAAGGCAGTCACAGTCGAATGCTTCAGATTCTCTTGAACCCCACAAAGGCCTCATGTCTGGAAGCAAAAAGGCTATTGCGCAAACTTATACTTCTCAGATATACGAGAGGCCATCACAGTGAGATATGATTGCAGGTTCCTTTCATCTGGTTTCGTTGGCATAGCAATGTGGAGCAACAAACATTCTCAGTAGACACGTGTTGCAGTTAGGCCATTCTGTGAAAGATGTCCAGTGCAAGACGGTGGATACAGAAACACAAGCAAGAACTTTTCAATCCTTGAAGGAATATTGATTTAAAATTCATCGAGGTGATAGACACAATGGGGAAAAAGAAAAAATGAGAATAGAAAAAAGAATAAAGGAAAATGAAAATGAAAAAAAGAAAAATAGAAAAAGGAGCTTTACGTCGGGTTTCATATCACTTCAAGTAGGTATTCCTATTTCATTTTTTTCTTCTTAGAAATGGCTCACCAAGGTGCCAGGGAACAGGACGATGTCACAAACGTCAATACCATCAGTGATCAGTTGGCAGCCCTGCCGTTGGACGAATCAACAACACAACAGAGATTGCAAAGTAAGGAAGGGGGCTTTGGGGGTAAAAGGGTTTTGGGCTCGGCGAATTCTAGCCCTCTGGTTTCGAGTTTTACGAGTTAAATGTGCGAGTTTAGGGGTTTTGAGATGATTCATTGATTGACGTCTATCCCATTTTTTCGCTCGTATCTCGAGTTGTATTTAAATATGAAATCCGCAGCTGTCTGGGTTTTAAAAATCATATGGTTTGAATAGTTGATTGGGATCGAAACACTGGCTCTTAAAGCTACAAGATACACAACTGAGAGGTTAAGTGCCTTCGATAATTCTGCAGATAAAAATAAAAATTAGATTAATTAGAACTGTTCTGCAAAGCTAATCAAAGTCATTTTCCTTCACTATAGTTCATGAGAGGGTTTGTCCACATTTGGCAGCCAAGCTCTCTTACAATGACGTAGAAGATTTGTCAAGGCAATTAGATCCTTGCAACAAAGGTACCAAAAAGGGCATCATCCCTCTGATGCAAAATCTGAGAGCAAAGAAATGGCTAAGCCAAAAAGAGTACACCATTGTCTGGCAGTCCTGTTATGGGGGTCAAGAACCAGCTTTAGGCTTGATGCACTATCTGGCAAGCAGTCAATGCACAACTTTAAAAGATCTTGATGAATTGGCTAAGAAGGGAGGATGTGACCAGCAGATATTATCATGCATACAAAAATGCATGACAGAAGGGCAAGGCGACACGAGGCTCGACTTACTCCCACAAGACATGATTGATCAACTTGCAACTGCATTGAGCTACGAGCCCGAGCCTGTGAATAAAAATATACAAAACAAATGGAAAAGAATTGCTGGTAAAGCAGGATTAGAACCGTATGAGATCGAGGCTTTGGATATGCCTGCTCAGCATGGTAAAGAGTGGGAAAGCCTGACAAAGCAGCTATTTGACTTCATAAGAAGCAAATACCCGCAGTTCAAAGTTGCAACACTGGCAAAGGCCTTGTATGACATAGGCAGGGTTGATTTAATTCAATCAGGTACGCTTGAAATGTTTGATAACTGCTGGGATCTTCAAGGGGAGAAATGCCTACGTGAAGTTGGGCGAACATTGGTTCAAGATATTCAAGATAGCTTTGACGGTAAACTTGAATGAACAATAAAACTGAATAATGTTTTTGCTGAAAAGTTTGTTTTTCTTGCCAATACACATTTATATTTTGCAATCGTCAATTGAAGGCTCCCAAAGACTGGATGTGTAAATAAGGTTTTTAGCTATAACTTTTGTTTTGTTCATATAGTCATTAAGCAGCAACTACCTGTCTAGACTTGCCCCAAGTCTACATTAAGTACAAAAACTTTCGGCGGATAAAATTTCGGACGATAAACTTCGGCGAAAATATTTTCGGACACATTTTTGGTATTTCGGACAAATAAATTTTCGGACAGCATTTTGACTAGTTATCGGATCATTTATGCAAAATCACACCAGGTTGTAGATTTATTGAAACAAATCACCTTCATAAAGTTTGGAATAGAGTCATAGCATGTCCTAAAGTCCCTTCAAACATAAAATTTGCTAAAATAGAACAGCCAAAAAATCACTAATTTTCTTGTTTCTATTTGTATTCGTCAATTTTTTGTATACGTGCTTTTAATTGTAGTTGGTGTCGTGTCATAGCCACTTCAAATCTGCAAAAGGGTCTTCTTGTTCTACGTAATTTTCGATACCATCTTCAATTTTGGCCATTTTGATATGAATTCTTTGCGAATTACATCAGCAATAGTGAGAGAATGTAAATCATGATAGACGAAGAGGACTTTGTTGTTATTTGTTCTGACCACATGTTCTGACCAATGACAATAATATTGGATTGGAAAAAGTTTTTTCAAAAACTTTGCATGTTTACAATAGTCTTTCGTGACGTGCTGGAGATTCGATTACAGATTTCTTTACTGCGCATGCGCATGTCTATGCAAAAACTTTCGGCGTGACTAATTTTCGGACAACTCTATATTTCGTACAAATAAACTTTCGGACAAGTCTTTGTCCGAAAGTTTGTCACGCCGAAAATTTTTGCACTTAATGTATCTCTTCCGTCCGTCTACCGTTCCCTTTGCAGTAGTTCCTGGTTCCGCCATTTCCTGGATCCGCCATTCCAACATTATGGTAGATCCATGAAATGGCGGATCCAGGAACTACCGTAAACAGGGAACGGTAGACGGACGGAAGAGAAAGACTAAGGGCAAGTATACTACCTGTCAGATTGACGCAAGTCGCAAGTAAGGTTTCGAACTCTAATATACAACAAACACGTAGACTACGTAAAACATGAATTTTATTTCAAATTCTTGGCTGCTGTGATGTAATGCCACGCCGTCTGGACGAATAGATCTGTCAGCTATTCTACAAAAGAGTCTGGATCGAACGAAAGATTCGATCAAGTGACGTCAGAGCTTCTTTCGCTTTTGTGAAAATTTGAAAATTCTACAAAATGTAAAAAATATCGTTCGATTCAGATTTGAAGCATTTGCCAATTCAATTTGCAGAATGGATGGGAAGGCAAAGCTGGTAAAAATATGGAAGGATTGTGTTTTCAGCTGGTATTTTTTTATATTTTGATCTGTCTCCAGGAAGTTTGTTGGGGCTTACAACAGACAACACCAAAGCAACTTTGCTTTTCCTTTCTACTAACAAATGCTACCTGCTTGTTCTTCTTTGCTGCCAATTATTGAATTTATCTAACGCTGCTTCTAATTTTCCTGTAAGATGCTCAACCAACTGACAACATCAATGATTTTCCTTTCCACTAGCAATTGCTACCTGCTTGTTCTTCTTTGCTGCCAAGCATTGAATTTATCTAACGCTGCTTCTAATTGTCCTGTAAGATGCTCCACTAACTGCAAAAACAGAGTTTAAGTTTTTAAGTAAGTGCTAGACTCATGGAATAAACCCCAACATATTTTTTGCTCAAACTACGACTTACGGACTTTGACATAAAAAAGTGGGACGAAAAGAAACACAGAGGGCACTGATTTTTCTATTCACATTGAAACGAGATTAAACAGTTGTCATGGCAACCTTCGACAGTTGGAAATTCTTATTCAGCTGTGGTGAGCTCACGGGAGCTAAGCGTCCTTCAAAATGAGGAAATCCTGGTTGAAAATATGTTTGTTGATTCGTGGATTGACGAAAAATTCATCAAGATATTTGTGGCTTTTGTTCATTGCTAACATCACTGAAAACTGAATTTTGAGGCGTTTTATCATCTGAGGCTTGAGCCGACCACTTAGCCCATCCGCCATTGCTTGGAGCACTCAGCTTTTTGCACAGTGTTGCTATGGTTTCCATATCCGAACATGAAATTGAGGGGAAGAATTTCTTCCCAATTTTCAACGTGAAAGTTGATGAGTCGTAGTTTGAGCGTCCATCAGTCTATCAATAGCGATAACTACGAGCATGTAATCAGTCTAAGTAAGTGCTAGCTAGAGGATTTGAGTACATGATCCTTTGCAAGTTTATAAGCTTCTGCATTCCTTGAAGTCAATTTCAGAACATAGAAATTTCAGTAAAAACCTAAAGATAACATCATCTCCACATACCAAAATCAACTATCAACTATAAAATTTTTATATGCTTCACACTTACAAACCAATAACACTTCTTACCAACAAAAATATACTGTTCACTTTCTAGCTTTGCACTATGACTTGTACTCTTATCGTATCCTACTATATTTAACATTGTGCTAGGATGTTGTATTCTGCAGATAAAATTGACTTGAATTGCAGGCACGCAGCAATTTTAGTCTATCTGAAAATGAAATTTGGCCTGGGTAGAAAATATCTCTCTGCCTTGTACCTATGTGGTAAAACATTGCACTGCAAAGCATTATGCGCACGCAGTTAAGGAGGCAGGCGAAATAACACATTGCGCAAAACACACATTTCGTGAGTAAATCATATTTCCTTTTGCGCATCGGTATCACTTACATTATAACTTCCTTCTGGAATTTTCTGACTGAATTCATTTATTTTTGTGTCACGAAATTTTTCCAAACAAGTTGCCATTCTTGTGACCTTAAAAATAAAAGAAGCAGATATCTTTCAAGAGAACTGGTGAAATGTTTAAGGGAAGCAGACAGTTACTGTAAAACGTTGTCCGTGAGTCACCCGCAGGGTTCCTTTGATGTTTCAAAATGGCATCATTTTTGTCGTTTTGATACAGGGCTTTACGTTGAGCTTCAAAGGAAATTAAAAGCATGCCCAGCAAGCCCCATTGATGTTGAATTTGTGGAGTGCAGTGCACAAAACTGCAGCTAGCTTTTGTTTCTGGTCTTATTTGGCTTTTTTGGACATACAATTTTCAGCTGAAAATTTCTTTTCGAAACAAATTACACTAGGCATCCTAATTCTCATGAAATGCAAAAACATTCTGTCTTCACATGATCTACAAACCAGACAAAGTATCCAGTCAAAGTGCCCCGGCGAGGGGTCAAATAGTCACCAGCGTCCTTGAGATGGAAACTGATGATGAAAATTCACCGGGGAGCTCTAATTTTCGTACGAGAGATCGTACAATTTTGGGTGAGCAACTGTATTTGCTTGTGCACAATTTCTCTAATTTCTACCCGGGGTTTACATCATTTCAAGCAGAGGGCTTCATTATTGTGTGGAGTTTATACCAGGGAGATTCACATCTGGTATGAGGACAGATTTCGTATAATATTTTCAATGAAGCAATCACTAAAGTCAGTTTCAAGTTAGATGTCACCTGAGATTTGCGATAACGCAAAATTCCTTTGCAGAACATTTCTATTTTTGTTATTTGCGGGCATTTGCAGGTGACATCTAATCTGAGACATACTATAGGGGGGTAGAATGCACCGGGATACGTAGACGGGGGTATAAAAAAGTTACATATAATGACTACCTTCTCTTCTAATTGTGGTGTCTTGATAGGAAAGCATGACCAAAAATGACGTAATAATTCAGACAATGCTCGATATTGCTGTTTCCATTCATGTTGAGTTGCCAAAGGCACGTGATCTGTTCAAAAAAATAAGATGACTTGTATTTCAATACCTGTCATAATTCAAAGACCCGTTGCTAACCATAACCCTTTGCGACCCCAAAATCCATTTTGGTTTGGTATGATATGAATTCTACTGCATGCACTTCATGTAATTACAGGAACAAGCATGCATGCAATCATTTCCTTTTTTTCTTGGATTTTACGGACTTCATTAAATTCAAGTTCAATTTCTACAAAATTTCAGGGAAAATATTACCGCAGCTTTGAGTGATATCACAAAATCATTTTCATGCAGCATGAAATTAGGCTACATCTACAAATATGGCTGCAGTAAATACTGGTCGCAAAAGAGTCTTTAAAGAGACAATGGTAACCATGAACCTTTGTGCATCATATGTCTATATTTGGAGCTGCAGTGATGTGCTGTTGACTTGAGCAACTTCACAAAATTATTTTCAAGAAGCATGAAATTAAGCAATCTTTACAGATAGGGCTGCAATAAATACTGGTTGCGAAAGAGCCTCTAAAGACCCAATGGTAACCATGAACCTCTGTGCATCATATGTCTACATTTGGAGCTGCAACAACGTGCTGCTGACTTCAATGGCATCACAAAATTATTTCCATGCAGCATGAAATTGTACAAATAGGAATGCAAAGCATGATGGTTTCCCATGAGCCTTTTAGAATGATAACTTACGTGAAGAGCTTCCTCTTAATGACATATTGACTAATTTGCTCCCAGGGGATATTTCAGACAAAGCTGCACATGCATTTTCAGAAGTAAGAACCTGGTGAAGAAAAAAAGATCAATCATTTAAATCTAATAATTGTTTTGGTAGAATTCACAAAGTCAAGTAACAAGGATATACATGATAACTTTTAAGTTCTTTCTTTTTTTTTATATAATATATTCCAAACAAAATTTACAATACAAATTACGAACTACATTACTTATAAAATTACTCTACAATACTACTAGGACGATCAACCCCAGAAAGCAAAAGGCTGTGTCTACCCCGAGGCCATTAAATAAAGATAATAAACGAAAAGAAACTACTTTAACTATGGGACAAAAACGGGTGGCTTATGAAGGGATGGTTAAGTGGCTACAGAAATTCACTCGAATCGACCAGTTTCATGGATAAAATGTAGCGTTAGCTCAAGAATTTGTCTATTTAGTGAAATAGGAAAATCTTTATTGCCATACAATAAAAGTTGTAGTAAAGCTTCATTTGCAAGATTTACATATCCAAGTGGTCGTATTAATGCATAGATTCCAGCGAGGAGGTCTCGTCTTTGTACATCAAAACAAGGGCAGAGCAACAAGAAATGTTCCGTATCTTCAATACCATCATTTGTCGGACACATAGGATTTGTGGTATCTTTAAAATTGTGTTTAAATTAAGTTCTTTCACCCCCTTTTGTGCAGTCATCATATGATTTTACGAGTCAAATCCACAAATTCGACACTGTTTTATCCTAAATCATAGCACAATTAGCACATGCAAACTTCTATATAGAATAGAAAATCTTTGGTAATCTCTGGAATTTGATACAGAAGAGGAAGGGGCCTCATGGAGGGAGGGTGATTCAAACCTTGGCAAGGAAGGGAGGGGCTTATCAAAGTGGGGTTGGGGAGTTAATAGAAAGGGAGGCTAAATAGAGCTTTCACTGTGCAGGCAGGTTTTAACTGTACTTTAATATCTTTAAGAGATTAAGATGCCACGAGAGAAAAAATACCTTTGATAATGCAGGCGTCCAGTTTAGGACATTCTCTTGTAATATCATGAAGTCTTTGCTACCATGTGAATCTTGATTGTTCATCTGAAAAAAATACGTCATGTCACTAATAGAAAAGATTTGCGTCAAAAACTACATCCATAAGTATATGTTATTATAAAATTTCTTATGATCATATACAAAACTGTTTTATCATCTGCAAATAATCTTCTCAACCGCGTACAGGCAATTTTGCTTTCAAACGGTTTGTCGAACCTTTCCAATGAGGAACTAGTTTCAATAATTTTGTATGGTGATATAAGGTTACCTTTTGAGTCAAATAAAACAATCATTAATGCAACACTAGAGTTCATTGAATCATCAAAGAGATTTTCTTAAATCATTTCCGTGAAATTGTCGTCTCCTCCCCCCACCTTTGTATCATTTTATTTCTTTTCGTAGCTTTAGTTTATGCTGTAGTTTAGTTAATTATTTTGATGTAAATGTTTTATGTTATATGTTAAAGCCACGGGGTTGCAATTTATTCTCATTCTCCCTGTGGTATCGTCGTGTAACCATGTTCTGTTATTGTAAAATTTTAGATTGATATACCGGGTGAGTCAAAAAAAACGTGGGGTGTTTGGCGGACTGTGACGTCGCTTGTAGCCACCCAATCGTCGTGAAATAAATGTGTCCGTGCAGCAAAGGTCTAACTAGACTGATTACGATTGAGTCCTAGTAATCGCTACCACCCACCCACCCTACTCGCTCATACTAGGACTCATGGCTTCCCAGCCAAATGGCCGGCCCTTTTCTTACGAATGTAGTCTTCCTCTTCTCTTCAATGATTGCAACTGCTGCAAGTATTAAATTGAGCTCACCAAGGAACGAAAGACGATTGTTGTTGCAGAGCCTTCGCCCCTAAGCCCTGAAGTGCTTCGGCCTCGCAGCTTTGCGACTAGTTGCCGCCATCTTTCGGTTGTGTCAATCAGTGGTCCGGGAAATATCATTTCTAGCCTCTTTTTGGCAGCTACTGAAAATAAACCAATCATTGGCAAGAAAAAAATCATGTGACCACGAAATTAGGTCATGTGACCAAAATGAAGCTCTGTGATTGGTAACACAACTTCTTGTGGTACTCGGCCTAAATAGGGCCAGCCATTTGGCTGGGAAGCCATGAGTCCTAGTATGAGCGAGTAGGGTGGGTGGGTGGTAGCGATTACTAGGACTCAATCGTANTGATGGAATCTTTAGCCAGCAAGGCCATTCAGCATTTTAGCCTTGCCAAAGTTACAGATACACGTGGTATTATCAGAGGAGAATGAAATAGTTAGGAAATAGTGTTTTCTCTCCTGATAATACCACATGTATCTGTAACTTTGGCAAGGCTAAAATGCTGAAGGGCCTTGGCTAAAGATTCCATCAGTTTGCAAGACTCCCATACAAGGCCTTACAAAGAAAATATGTTTTAACTAATGCACCAAGTGACCGATTTTAATGAGGTTAGGCTTATAATCTAAGTTAGACCTTTTGCTGCATGGACAAATTTATTTCACGACGATCGGGTGGCTACAAGCAACGTCACAGTCCGCCAAACACCCCACGTTTTTTTTGACTCACCCGGTATAACAAACAAAAAATTGCTTTGCATGTTATTAGACAGTTATATGTTATTATTGTTATGTTACTGTTATTTTCATTTTAGATTTCGTGGATTTTTATATAAACATTATAATCTACTAGTCCTGTAATAGGAGATGAAATTATTGAAATTGAAATTGTCACTTCAGATAACACAGTTTGGTCAGGCTCGTAAGACCACTGGGTAAGATATGGAAACATTCTCCTTCTCGTATACAGTAAAATCCCATGTACAAAAACCTAGTGGATTAAGAACCTAATGGCTACAATTGTCAACATATATTGCAAACATATAATTGGTTTCTTTGATGTCAAATTAGCAAATGGTACACAATACTCATCGCACTAGAAAGAATCACACTGGCCAATAACACTTAAGATGGTGACAAGGAACTATAAACCAAGATGCATTTGTTCTTTAACGATTCAATGGGAATTCGGCTAAAGAGCGCAGTGCATGTTGGTCAAAAGTTTCCTGTCGCCATCTTTAGCGCTATTTATTTTCCCTTGAGAAAGACCCATCTAACACTTGAGAGCTCTCAACGCTTATATCAAATTTAAAAAATCGGCAAACAAAGAAATATATTTTTGGTTTTTTGAAACAACTTATTCTTGAAAAAATACTTACAATTCCATTACCAATTTTACCAGAACTTGGTGCAAATTTATCAGCATCCAAAATTTTCAATGACTGCACTTCTTTGGATTGTTGTAGTTCAAGATCATTGTATTCGATCGCTTCTTTCAACTTGGCCTACAGAGATGAGCATCAAGCCCAGGATTATTTTAGCAATGCAAAGTTAAGGCACAATTTTCATTTGATTTTGGGTGGAGTGGACGAGAAAGCGATTAATGGAAATCAATGTAAGTAACAAAGAACTAAATGAAAAAAGAACCGATCTACATTTAACTTTTTAGACAACAAACCTTCAAGGAAACTATAAATAAATGCAGAGCTCATCAAACAAGGGGTTTGTTGGACCGAGAATTTGCATTCAAGAAGGGACCGGCAAATGGAAATTCTTTGAGACAGATGGTTCGTCACATGGAGAACTGTACATTTACGTCGCAGGAAAGAATGGCATTGGTTCATTCAAAGCTATTCAAAGTGTTATTTTGCCCGTGGCAACCATTCACCAACAATGAAAGTGGAAAATGATGTGTATCCCTGCGGTAAACCTTGCTTACCGACGCGACATCATGAAGTCAAAGAGCAAAGGGAAACAAGAGACTAAGGAATCAGTTTAATGCTTACCTTTTTAAAATCTGATATTTTCTTGTCATCTTCTTCATTCTTAGCTGAATCATGAGGCCTTTGAAAAACAGAGGTGAATTTAGTAGCAGTAGTTGCAAAAAGAAAGCGCTATAATTTTCGAAGAAGATGAATTTAACGAGTGTACCGGGGGTGTATCAAGGGGAATTTCAACTGTTTGCAAATTCGTAATGGGGAGAATACTTGAGAGGTATGGGAATAAATCAAAGTTTGATTGATTGCTTCCATCTTCTCTTTGTCATAGCTAATTCTAAATAATCATGAAGCGAACAAAATGATAATGGAAGGAAAGAATGGAAGAACAATGATAATGGGGTCTTACACCACCAACCCCGTTAGAATTAAAGGGATGAAAGAAAGAGGGTATAGAGATAATTAAAACCAACCTTTTAGTAAGGATAATCAAAACAAAGCTTTTAGTGGAGATAATCAAAACCAACCTTTTAGTGGAAGCTTTCAGCACCATTAAACTTTGATGATTGAATTTGCGAATTAGAGGTACTCCACTTGTTTGTTGTGGCCGATTTAGGCCCTGTCCATATCCCTGAAAGTATAAAACTCAAATTACAAATAATAAAGAATAAGAACTGAAAATCGCGAGTAGCTAAGGACTAAGGTCCCGTTCACACTGCTCCTCCGTTTAAGTTATGATCCATTTTTGATGCATCGAAGCTACCCGTTCACATTGTTCTGGTTTCGTACAAAAAAGAAGGGAGAAACATCCACTTTTGTGCGTCCACATTGTTCCGGTTTTATGAAACTCATTGTTGAACATGGAGTGTTTTCAAAACCTCCACTTTTGTGCGTTCACATTGATCAAGTGCGTCTTCAAAAATCCACTTTGGATATCCATTTTTGACAGCGTGTTCGAAAACCTCCATTGTTGAGCCGCGTTTGTGCGGATTGATGTTGCAAAAACGATATTGAAAACACTAGGTATACCTTCTGGCAATCAATTCTATCTTTTTTTTTTTTTTTTATATTCAAT
>REGL01000705.1:29497-55874 GCA_004194395.1 Aurelia aurita complex sp. Pacific | reverse complement strand
AAATCTACATTTACAAAAACAGCTACATATAAACGATGGTTACTGATAAATACAAACAAACGGAAATAGAAACAAAAAGAAAAGGACTTTGTGGCTGTGTGGCGTGAAACAAAGGTTTGACTTATCTTAAACAAACCGACCTGTTTTGTGGATGAAATCTAAAGTCAGTTCGAGTATACTTTTATTAACGTCATTAGAGACGTCTTTATCACCATATAACAAAAGTTGTACAAGGACGTCGTTAGAAAGGCTATTGATTTCTACAAATGGTCGTAATACTACCGAAACTCCAGCGAGAAGATATCGTCGTTGAATAACAAATGAAGGGCAAAACAACAGAAAGTGCTCCGTGTCCTCTATACCGTCATTCGTTGGGCACATTGGGTTTACGGTGTCCCTGAAATTGTGCTTGAATTCTATCTCTTGTCGATCCTCTACTTTCACAGAAACGGAGGATTTTCTCTCCAGTTGCGCAAATCGGAGCAGTGTGAACCGGGGCTAATTTTGTGGGCTTTGTCTAAGACAGCAAGCATGCCTCTGTAACATGTAATGGATGATCAAGAAAAAGTATTGACGTTTAAACAATCCACGAAAATTTGTTTCACTATTCATCATAAGATTTCTCCTATTCTAGTTTTATCAAAGACTAACTAAATTTTAGAAATAAGATCATAAATGAGAAATAACTGTAACAAAGTAGTATTGGACAAAAGTTTCTTCGAAACTTAAACCGCCCAAGAACTTAAGACATTGACATACCTCATCTGAAATGGTATCATTGTCTGTTAAGTCCAACATAGGGTCTTCAAATTTTTCAAGATTTTCTCTAAGCTGTTGTTGTTCGTCTTTCTCGGCACATTCTCCAAAAAGATCTTTAGATGTTTTTGATGTTGTGTATCTGTCTCTGTGGAAATGACGAGACCGGAAAAACTCTGTCCAAAATTTCTCTTCCGACATCTGAAAACAGAAACGATACAAATCAAAATCTAAAATTTTCCAAGTATGATAAACAGTGGAGGTAAGGATTTTACACCCATCTTTTTAATCCTTCGAAAGATTTGAGACATATGCTAGCCTTACCACTTTTCTTTTCCATTACTTTCGCTACTAGTTGTTCTCAGTTAGTTCATCTACTGTTTTGTTTGTTTATTTATTGTCTGGTCTAGGTTTCTTTTGGTCTTCCTCGTTCGCTTTTTTCAAATGTTCTTTGAAAAAAGCGAAGGGTTGAAATAAAAAAAGCTATTTGAATATAAATCAGATCTACAAGTAGTGATACAATGACAGGGGTTGTGCCCAGGGGGGGCACTCATCACATGCACATACGGGGAGGTAAGTCCGATATTTTTGGGTCAGAATATTGCCGAAAGTGATATTTTTGGGTCCAAATAAATTGAAATTATGTTTTTGATATTTTTGGGCATCAAATATTGTGAAAATGATATTTCTGGGTTCTTTAGAGGCAATCCTGGCCTCAAGTTGCATTGTTTCAGGATATTTTATGTTCGTTTACAGACGTCAAGGTATAAAATAAGCTGATATTTTTGGGTTGTAATGAAGCTAAACTGATATTTTTGGGGTTCCTGAAAATTTCTCGGACTGACCCCCCCGTATGTGTATGTGCCGAGTGTCCCCCCTGGGGGTTGTGTCATTGCTCCAAGAACTGCTCCAAAAGCTTTTATCAATGCCTCAGAAGTTTACAAAGACTCCGTCTGATTTAGGGTCCTCGATACCAATTGTATTATGAAGAAAATAGTCTCATACCTCATGTGGAACTGACGATTCGTACTTTCTTTGCACTGAAAGAAAAAGCAAAAAACTGCTATGTTTTATTGACTTGCGATACATATTACAGAGGTCGGTCATCCTGTTTGTAAATAAACAGAGAAGAAAAGTAGCTTTTCTTGGGAGACTGGGACAACAAAAATATACCCTAAATTAATGTCTGTTTTATAATCTACTTTTATTTTGACAGATTTTACTAGATTGGTCCCATTGTTAGGTTATTGTTCTTTTGTGTCCCTATCTTAATTTAGGTTTATAGGTATAGGTTTATATTGTGAAGTTAATTTCTGATGAAGTGACAGCAAAACGTCACTTAAGTAAACGATATTTTCGAATTTCCTCAATGTATGTGGTGTTCTTGATCGATGAAAACAATAGAAACTTAAGTAGCATGTGTATTCTTTTATTCTATGTTTTCACTGGATCATTATTCATTCATTGTTCCATCCTCATTTTAAATTCTCGATTGGCTTTGAAAATATTAATTGTTGTTTCTAGTGTGTTAATTTGGCTATTCTTCTTAGCGTTTGTCAGTTTTACCTTGAAGTACAGTACAGACCTTGGTAGCCTGCGTGCAGACCAGGCTAAGAACTTGGAAATTATGATAAGAATTCTTGAGCTGTGAAAAGACTGTAAATTCCTAAACAAGAATTCTTAGGCAGGAAACCAAGCATGCTAATGTTCGCCAGACTTATACTGTAAACCTCTCTTTACAAACATTATAAAATAGCTTAACTTCAAAGACACAATTATATTTGTAAGTCACTTGATATCAACAAACACTACAAAGGACACCCATATATTTTCCTGGGATGGTAGACAAAGAAGAAGAAATACATCAATAGCTTGATGAATAATAGGATATTTTACCTGCAGGATAGGTTTTAAAAATTGCTTCAATGCTGTCAGCTGTTAGATTAAATTTCAATTCATTGCATCCATGCATGTCTGGTCTGATTTCAGCCTGCATAAAGACAAGAGAATGCACAATAGAATAACAATGAAATAAGAGAGAAGGAAATTTCACACCACTTTAAAGTCTGGAAGATTCTGGAATAAATAGGGTAGGAGGGAAATTTCTAATCTGGTGTATAATTTGGTGTAAATTATCTGGTGAAACAAACAGGTTGTTGAGACAAAGGAAAATGAAATACCAAGCCATGTGAGCATCGTCAAACTATTGAAAGCAAGCAAGACAGTGCAAGTCACATATTTCAGGAAACATGATTTCATATCTCTCATATCTAAAAAATATTGAAAATTAATCAACAGGGTCTAGAATAAGAAAGCTGAGGGCAATTCTTTTAAATCAATAAGCGAGGGAGGAGATGTCTCTTTTCTGGACATGAGGATATGAAAATTGGATTTTCAAATAATTAAAGTTGAAACTGGAAAAACTTAAGACACTTCAACATATGAATAACCATACCGTAAATTGTGAGAGAAAAGAAAATCTTACAGTAAGTAGGTTGCACTTACAAGAAACCCAGATGATATTCCTGTGTCTTGTTTTGCTCCCTTATCTTGTTCTTCCAAATTCTAAAATATATATTTGAATTTTTTAGACAAACGATTCTGTACAAAGGAATGAAAAAGTTCACAAACATGTCATTAGCAAAAATTTAACTCAATAGACCTTTCCCCAGTCTCACTTTGAAGGTCTTGCTTTGAAAGTCTTCCCCAATGTGTTTCATGGTGCTGCAGCCAGAACAGGTCATGTGGGCAGGGTTTGAGCGCAGTACTTGGGCTACTTTCTATCAAGAACTATATTTTAAACTGTAAACAAAGAAACAAAACAAAGCACAATGAGGGAATTACTGTAGATCTTAGATCAAAAACACAATTAACTTCCTGCAATCCCAGCACTTTGCACTTTCACTTTACATTTGATGAAGTGGAAGAAAAGACCCATGACATCTCTCCCAGTCATCTCTAATTCCAAATAGCCATAATTTTCTTGGAAATTTGCAATTAATCTTCAATTACATTGAGAAAAAAATCAATATTCTTTTGTTTGGTTTCAAGCATAGGGATTTATCAATTTTGGTCCCATTGTCACAAAAAGACCCAGGAAAGATTTTTAATTTTCAAATAGTAACTCACAACTTTCCTGTTCTCCCAGAATTCTTCAGCTGTTATTATACCACCTTTGACAAGATCTTTATATAATTGGTATAAATCAGGATTCTCTTTCAGCGTCCTAGGTTCAGAAGAAAATCATTTGGTTTCAATGAAGAAAAAGTATGGTACTATACTGTAGCAAGTTCTGCAAGAACAGTAATGTTTTCTTCAAAAGTAAAATAGGAAGCTCTGCTCCTTGAATTAAATGGCCATCAAGTTTTGGAAAATGAATAAGGTTCCTTGGCATGGGTCACAGAGGGGGATCCAGCGCAAAGTTGAAGAGGGGGAAACTTGCAAAGAGGGCACCAGAAACATAATGGAAAATGAGCGCGCGAAAGGCACGCAAAAATTGTTGGACGCTTTTTACAGAAAATTCTTTGATTTACTACTAAAAAACGCCTTGAATCATATATTTCCTCCATATATAAATTGAAAAAGCTAAAAAATTGTGTATTAGAGTCAGAATGAGGGGCGCCTTTCTCACCAAAAAGGGGCGTCAAGCTGAAATTTCATCGTGAAGGGGGGGGGCAATTGCCCCCACATGCCCCCCTAAATCTGCCACTGCTGGGTCAAAAACTAATGCCAAACCTTGTTTTTTCTTCAATCTCTCTGTTGACTTTATTTCTATGAGCAGGAATCAGCTGTGCTAGAAGATTTTTCACTTCATCTCTCTGCTTAAATTGATGATCTCGTCCTTTTGGTGATGAGAAATGGAAGTTGGAAGATTTTTCATCATGGAGCATGATTTGTAATTGAACTTTTGAGCTTGAATCTGGACTGATCCTTTGCACTGAAAAAAGAAACAAGAAAAATCTAATTCACCCACCACTCACTTGAAAGAAAAGTTTATTTTCTGCAAAACAAAGGTTTTAGACCAAAATTTGAATACAGTTAGTAGCTTTGTTGCAACTGAATAACACGAAGGGTGACAAGAATAACTATTTAGGCAAAGTAAATTGCATCAAAAGTATGCCAAAGACTGTGCAAATACCATCACGCAGTAATTTTAGTCTCACGTTTAATAAGAAACCCACTTTTGACCTCTCTCTCAGCCCTATTATTGTTCTCCCTTTATTTATTGTTCTCCCAATGTTCACATATAAATTCAGGATTCGAGTTCCTTGTACAGTAGTTTCTTAAAGGCGGGACTGTATACATACATATATCTACACTCCACCAGAGCAGAGATATTCTTATTTTATTTAGGCCATATTTAGGCCAAAATATACAACCAGGTTGGAAAACTTGCTTTCACTCGCAGCTATGAAACTCTGTCAAACTCGCTGCTCGCAGCTACAATAACCAATCCTCGCATGCAAGAACAAAAGATTTATTGTTAATTTTGCTTCTCTCGCAGCTTTTTACACTCTTTTTAAAGTTCACTCGCAGCTCGCACCTTCAAATTTATTTCACTCGCCAATACGCGTAGGCCAAATCACGCATGTTTTCCAACCTGGTATACATATAAGCAGCAAAAATGACTGATAATTACCCTTGATATCTGCATAATGACATTCAAACTTTGGTGTTTCGACACCTTTTTGTATCCAAACAAGTTTAGTCTTCAACAGACGCAAGCTTCCTTCGATTTTCTTAAATTTTACATCGTTCTTGACTTCCAGGAGTAGCTTCGAGTCGGCCATCTTGAAAAGTTCTCCAAGAGTGTTTTCGTTGCTGTTGTTGCTGCAGCCGTCAAACAAAGGAGATTGGGTCCTAGGATATATTTCCATGGGTCAGATCAGATAAGCAGTGGATCAGTACCAAAATTTGATTAGCTACCAAGAAAGGGACACGTGAGCCAATCATATTGTGGCAAAAACAGCAAATGCAACTTTAGGACCACCTTGTGAGATTTTACGACCATCGCAACCTTTTTGCTGTAGCAGGAAAATTTAAAAGTTTGAGATACTTATTTGGTGCACTGTGCACCAAAAGAGTCCACGACTAATAACTTCGGCTAGAACAAAACTAAGTTTGTTCTTGAATGTCCAATCAATAAAAAGTATATCATTTATTAAGAAGTCCTGAGGCTGTGGAAGAAAGTATATCACGAAATAATTTCGTATCGTATGACATACGTTTTTGAGGTAGACAAAGTCAACGATAGTTTTACGAAGCACGATCTAAACAAAAGAGAAAGCGAACAACAAGAGAGTTTGGTAAAAACAAATATATTTCATAATTCAATATTTTCCAAATTTCATCATTCAATAACAAATATACAATCTCGATAAAGTTTCACGCATAATTTGATAGCCATCTGATCTACCTAGAAATCAGTACTTCGTTAAATTTGCTATAAAAAGGTGCAACAGAATGGGATTCCATCTAACGATGTGGCACTTGAACGCAAAAGCAGGAATCCTGGTTTAATCAATAACCGTATTGCCAATTGACAGACACTAAGTAGGTAGGTAGGTAATCAAAATTAACGTGGCTAGCCTGCGAAAGTTTGAGAGAGACTTATTTCCAGCAGGGGCCACGGATGTTTTACCATCAACCCGCCGCAGCTACCAGATTTCCCTCTTATGGCTCTGGTCGACCCGGGCTAGAGTTACGGACAGCGACCAAACAGTCCAGCGCGGGATTCGAACCTCGGCCGTCCTGACCTTTGGTTTACGAGTCAGTCGCCTTAACCACTCGGCCACGCGCTCTCCTAAAAGTGGCAGTGCAAGACGACGCCTGGTTGCTAGACTTAAAACATTTCTGCAACCTGTACATGTAGGGGAAGGGGAAGCTCCATCTATCTTTTCAGTTCAGTGCCCTTTCTGGTCGGAGGAAAGCTGTTAAGTCCTTGGTATGAGCATGGGTAACAGGATTCATATAGTCCGAACAACGTATCAGTTGAATTCATGTGACAAAGCTTATCTACTGTGTCCTTCTGCCCTGGCCTAGAAGCACCCTCGCAACGATGCTTTCTTGCAATAATTCTTGACAGCATGCTGCTATGAAGGATCTTTGTACTTAAAAAACAGCCACATCGATGCATTTCATCATTTTAGAATTACCAGAAACAAAGTCTTCAAATTAATCTTTTCATAAAATCTCTTTCTACGAATACTTACAACATAACAATCTAGCATCTTTTCAACACATCTCATATAAAATTTCTCCACACAAAAATAACGACTTTTTTTTATTGAAGTAAATTTTTACAATAAAGTATTCAAATTTGACTTAAATTTACAGTGTGTTTGATTGAACGGAAAATTACAAGATTTTAAAAATCATTTAGCTACACTGGTGTAACAAACAACCCGAATTAAAAGATCATAAAGAAATGTACATAACAATTTACTTCTTGGCTGTGAAAACAGGCTGCTAACGGAGGAGAAATTTTTGCCCACAGTTTCGGGAATCTTTATTCGTTCAGCGTAGTTTTCGCTACTTTTATGATCATGGTATCTCATTCATGAGTTGACATACTGCAATCTGATTGGAGTGACATAAAATTGATTGCTACAGCTAGGAGAGTTAGTCCACTTTTAATGATGAAAATTGTAGTTTCCTATTTGAGCAATATTTACACTTTGAACATGTCCCTTATCGAAAATGTATTTGCTAATATAATTGCCTTGATGGTATCCAGGGAGCAGTGTCCGTTGAAGATAGCATTTGTGAACAGCTAAAATTACCATCATCGTAGCTTGAAAAGAAAACTTCAAAAATGTGCTTACCTCCGTTAGCAGTATTCATGTTGACAGCACTCTTTGCTCTAAAAAATTTCTGACCCAGCAGAAATACGTTATAATTTCATCAAGTTTAAACTTGCAATCAAATTTCGATTATCTTATTCTTTAGTTGAATATATGAATGCTGCAAATGATTCCCTGTTTAAAAATATCAAAGGCTGTGTGTTGTGTGAGGGTAAGCAACCTGGTGAGCCAGAAAAAAATTCGTACTTGTGAAAATACATAGCACCAAGAGTACTTGATGGATCGGAGTGAATTGAATTCGGCTTGATCGTTGGAGTGCAAGTCTTGCTTTGTAATGATTTTGCAATCAGCAAACAAACGTACGAAACATTGCAGGGTACTCTGCACGCTAATCAGTTTCAAAGAGAGGTCTTCTAAACAGCATAGGTTCCAAATCTTTTAAAAAGGCTGGTGTAAAATTGAGTGACCTATTTCTTTGAACTGAATGATTTCAAAGAAACTTTAGCTAATTCTCTATAATTCTACCGTTGGACTTTTCTGAAATCTTCAATACTTTCAGAACTGGAGTGTTTTTCTTCTTTTTCAAGAATTGAAAAAATTTTTCAAAAAAAGCTTAAAACCATCATAATTTCTAAACCGTTTGACGTAACATGAAATAATTTCGAAGAAAGCCATAGTTTATGAATGCCTACAAAATGGTATCAAGGAAACGTCTGTCACTCATCTGGTTTATGATTTAGAAATTTGATGACGTCACATCCTCAAATGAGTTGAAATGTAAGATACGCTGTAATTTCAAAAGAATATTTAAATTTCTGGAAAGTCTAACGGTAGAATTATAGATAAGTATCTAAAGTTTCTTTCAAGCCATTCGATCCGAAGAAATAGGACATAGAATTTTACACCCACCTTTTTACGCCGAGATAAAGATTTGGAACCTATGCTCTTCTAAACACTGGTAGCCTTCTTCACTCAACACACTGCCTGTATTTTGTAATAAATTAACGAATTCATTTCATGTATTGTACAAACTCTCCCTCTTTTGTTAGAAATTTATAGGTGAACCTACCTGCTTCCTTCTTCAAAATACTCTTACTGTAATAAAATCGAAGAGCTCTGCTGAATTTGTCATATGTCATTGGCTTCTTTCGTTTATGCATTCCCCACATTTCTGCAACTTTGTGGTGATCGATCAACATGAAAATTCTCTCTTCCTTGTTTTTCCACACGATTAACTTCCGGTATCGTTCGTCAGCAAGAAGTAATTCCAAGAATTCGTACAGATATCGAACAGGCAGTCTTACAGGCTCTAGGGAATGATGAAATATACAGCAATCAGCAGTGGAAAATTGTCGATTAGAAGCACGAGAATAGCTGCAATGATTAATGTAAACAATCATTGATGCATCGATAACTTCATTGATTACAATCGATAAACCAAGCGAAAATAAGCAATCAATGGAACAACCAATTAATAAGTCAATCAATCGGCTACCTATCAACCTATCAACCTGTAATAGCTGCATGGTTGCAATGTAGTTTCATGCTCCTTGCGCTATCGTCTCGTAATGTTAATGTTTGTTAGTAGATTGTAAATTTTAGGAGAATTCATATAAACAAAAACTATCAACCAACCAACCAGCAAATCAACCAATCAATTATTCAACCAATCAATCAATCAATCAATCAATTAATCAATTTTTATGCCTGACTTACCAATGTCGTCGTACACTGAGTTTTCCGGAGGAGTCTGCGTAGCAACTGTTGTGACCACTACGGAGGAAGGAAATGCTTTCATTTTCATATCGTCATTTCAATCTCTTTACGCTTAATCTAAAATGGTGTGATAAAGAGAAAATGCGGATGCGAGGGAGCCAAAGCTACTTCCATGAGCATATTTCAAAGAAGCATAAAGCGACCAAAATGATAATAGTGCAGAATGGAAGAGCAATGGTCATGAAGGCTTCACCTAAGTTTGCGTTCGCTTTACTCTTTGATATATCCCGCTAATAAATCGAGCCAGTACCCTACCCTAGACCCATACAAATGTAGCCAAAGAACAGAAACCATGTTGAAACTGAATCATTTGACCAATCAGCGTGCTCCTTTGAAATGAAAAGGACTGAATGAAAGAAACCAAACTCTCCTTACTTTTTCGCTTCTTTTTCGGGACCACATCGACAGGTGTTGCATTCGCGATGATGTCTTCAAAAGAATAATTCTGTCCAAAGTTGATGTACGTTCCAAGATCTGAAAAATTGGAAATAACTGTCAATAAACTAAACTTTAAGTTTACATTCATTCTATAGCCTCAGGGTTTCCCTCAGAATTTAGAGACCAAGAAAACTCGGGGGAACTGACTATTATCGAAAAACGCCTCTAAAAATATCTAAGTAAAGAGGCTTTGAAAATTAAGGCTCTCCGTTTGTTTACAGCAAAGGAATCTAGTAAATTTAGTAGAATCTTCTCAGTTTTAGCAGATCAGAGGTGATCTTGGTTTGCTTTAGCAGGATCTTGAATTTGAACAGAAACTAAAGAATTGAAAAACACTTTTTTTATCAGGGAGACAAGGATGTTAGAGACTATGGAGCAGAGTTGTGGAGATCTTTGGAAATATGGCCCTCAGGTATCATTGACAGACGATTGGCCTAAATATGGAGTCAGCAAATTTTTTAGCATGGTCCTTTGTTTCTTGAAGAATTTCAAATTATCTGATTGGTTGATTTACCACGAGACGAAAATGATCATGGGAAAACCTTCCCTGATGCCACATTCAGCGCAATTCCCTATTCAATTCAATAAGTATTATAATTTGGGAAGCTTCTGTAGTAAGACTGGTTCACCTGTGCGAATAAAAGCATTTGCGATTTGCTCGGCAGCTGAATTATTTTCTTTTGACTTGTCATCGTCGTCATTATCATCATTATGCTCCGATGTGCCTCCTTCCAACTCACATTTCACGTCTGAAAATTAAGATAAAGAGAAAATTTAGTTTGTGCCAACTTTGTTTTTAATATATTCGGCAAATTTGAAATTGAGCATCATGTGGAGATGTCAAGTGAGGGAGGAAACAAAATTGTCCGTCTGTACGGAGGATAACTGTCAGCTTAAAATGACCAAGCAGCATCTCAAAAGATGGCCTAGCTCTTCAAATGAATGGTGATATACAACATGTTGAAAACGTTTGATTTCAGCAAGCCAGGCATGACCTAGCTTATAAAGTGTTTTTGGGATAAACATGACCGTGGGCTTAGTTTATTCCTTGGTACCCTGCCTGAGATGAATCTGTGATCGACGCTTCCGAAAAAATGCATGAATCTATAAATAATCTGTGATGAATTGAAACACTACAATTTCTACAACGTTCATCAAATCTTTTCGATGGCATGATAATAACAATGAAAAAAGCAAGAGATATTCAACCTCATCCTCATGGCCTTTCGTCTTATTGGGACGGAAAGAAAAAGACCCTGGGGACTACAAATATCACAGACGGCCCTAGGAACGACAGAAAGCCACGGGGAAGTAGCCTGCGTGCAGCTCCTTTGAGGAGGAGTTGAGGCTGCACGCAGGCTACGGGGAAGAGGTTCAGAAATATCTTTGATGTTACCTTCGATGCCTTCTGTCGCTGTTTGGTCGTTAGCTATTGTCTGCCCTTCCATGTCCAATACGCATTCAAGGTTTCTGTCTAGAAATAAAATTCTTGATTGACTTTGCGAGGAAATACACTACTTTTTGGTTCATATATAAATCTAAAGTTGAAGAGATAAAGCTAAGCAATTTAAACGAAGAGAGCGGGAAGTAGCCCGCCGACAAAGGTGGTATACGTCCAATAAGTCGAAGATCAAGAATGTCGCCCAGAATAGGCAATTAAACGAACAATTGAGCGAAATGAAGGACAGGTGCAAAAATTAACAATGATAAGATCCTATGCTATAAAAGCGTACCCTCTTTTACTAAATATTAGCAGTTATCCTTAGCAATGGCTCACTACCAAGTAAAGATAGGTAAAAACACACAAAAACAATGTTTTAAGGTGGCTCGCTACCAATAAAACTTTCACATACTTGGTGTCCTATCACCCATGTTACCTCTTTCCTCTATTGATCAGTTTCACTAACGCCAGGTAAATAAAAAATTGACAAGAGCGAGAGAGCACAGACTGTTAGAAGCTCTAATAACTAGCAGACAGCTTAAATGAAATAGGAACATTAAAAATTACCTGTTGCAGAAGACAGAAAGACAGAGGGCGCAACTGATCCAGTGTACACCACTACAATAAAAGATTGGACAACGTTAGTTGTAATATTTTTGACAAAGGAACTTTGGAACCTCAATAGTTAGGTGGGAACATAAAGAAAATTCACGACACTCGGTTCCTTCGTAGCCAATAGGAGAATGGTCCATCGTCACGTCTATCTTGAGGAAAGAAATTAATTTTCTCGCCTAGATACATGTAGTTTACAGTTGTTTCAGCTAGGACGTTTTTCTACAGTAGCTAAAGGATGGGAGATAAAGTAAAGAAATATAATTTAACGCAACTCAAGAAGAGTAGCGTTAAATTAGATTTGCGAGAATGGCTACATCAATTTTTGAAGTCCTAGAGAGCGCAATCGTTTCAAAAAGTTTCTGAAATAACTAAGCCCTGTAGACAGATTACCTAAGCCCTCTGTGCCGCAGTTATGAACCTTGAAGTGACATCATCACGGAGACAACGCAGGGAAACAAGGGACTCCTGCAATGAGCCCATACACCGGGACCATATTTTGCTAGAGTTGAGAAAATGACAGCATTTCACTAACGAGCAAAATTAATTTACATGGCACAACGAAGGGTGTTGTTAACAAGGATAAGGGCTTGTGTAATAAGACTAAACAAACTTACATGGTTCGCTCTGTGCGATATATCGCACACCATCTTGCGTCATCAAAGATGGATACCAAGACTGTAACGATGGTAACGGCGAATCAATCGTAGGATCCAATAAGAAAGGATTTTGTACTTGGAAGACGTGGTTTACGCTATCGATCACTGAAAGCTGTGGGGAAAGAAACAACAACTAAGGTTAGCTGATAGATGATTCTTGCATAAGTTTAAGTCCTGGAAGATACCCTCTGGTTAAATGCTATGTTAGGCATTGAGTGGCAGAGTGGCTCTGTCTAGGCCATATCATAAACTTGCCATGCCACCCGTTGGGACTAAAATTGTCACTGGATATCTTGGTATCTCAGAAACGAATTAAACTATACAACCCGCGGTTCTAGTTTATTCTCTCGTGCAATGTATTACTTATATAATAAACAAAATTTACTCTCAGATCCCAAAAAGACTCCTACATAGCCTGCATGCAGCCTCAACAACCCTCCTCCGCTCCGGTTAGGATCGTTGAGGCTGCATAAAGGCTACTCCTACATTTCTCACATACCGAGCCAGGAAAGCATAGCGGTTACACGGCCAGGGCACGGCCACCAACCAAGCCACCGCATCAACCGCGAGAAAAGTTTCCAAATAATTTATGCCATACTCTAGAGGAAGGTTCTATCAAAACCATGTATTTGTCGGATGAAAGAAGATTGGGCAATCAGTCTATCTATCGATCAATCAATCAATAAGTAAGGGATACAATTAGTAAAATGCCCTTACCTTGTTCAATTGAAATGCCGAACTCAGTTCAGTAAAACCAGGTAGCTGTGTCGATGTCATCTAGGAGAATATAAGATTAAAATAAAATGCTATGGATAGACAATTTTAAAATATGAGCGCAGAGGGTATGAAGGGGTACATAAGATAATATGAACACAGGGGTTTTGTCAGGGGACGCCCCAAATGCGGGTGTTTTAGCCGAATTGTTGGGGTTCGACCGTTTTGGTAGCCTGCGTCACAGCGAACTCCCACCCCCCTTCTTGTTAAGGTATGTGACGCAGCTAATGTTGAAAGCGAGAATTTAGCAAAATCGTAAAATGTAAACAATGATATTGCAAAATATTTTAAGGCAAAATGGGCCTAAGTTCGCTGTTGCTGTTGTGGTTTTTGCACAATGTAATTTGCTCATTGTGGCCAACCGGTGTCAGCCAATCAGCATTTGGTGCTCATACCTCTATGAACGTCCATCACGTCACTGCTGAGTAGCCTTGCAGCGTAACAAAATAGCATGTCGAGGCATGTTTTGCGAATGAGAACACAAGTCTGCAATACCAAAATAGTAATAACATATGTGGAGACTATGATACCAGGAAAAGACCCTCAATGCGTGCATCTTGTCCAGCTAGCTTATTGCGACCGTCGTAATCGCGCGGCGGTCGTCATCACAAGATAAAAATACCTGTACAGAAAAAGTGCTTGCATGATGGGGCTTGCTTGCAAGGAATTCGCCAACGTGAGCAGATGTGAGTGAGCACATGTCTGGGAAGCCCTATTCGTGAAAGAGTTTGGTTTATGGCAATGTAACTTGTAGTTTATAGCAGAGACTTGATGCAGATTGTTTTGCTATCCTGTTGGATGGCCGCTGACTTACAACAGCCGTCGTTGTAATAAGCTAAAAATACCCCTCCATTTGGAGTCATAATTTTATAAATATTTATTTATATATTATATTAGTAAATACAACTATCAACATATCGATGATCGCTGAATATTTGAGCCAAAGTTGGGAGTAAATTTTCCAGACAAACGTGCGTGATAACTGAATCCGCAAGCATTGTGACCCAAATAAAGTGATACAGTTTCTTTAGCCTGGATTGGAATTAGAATAGACATGTTCAAATTGCAATTAACTCTGAATTAGTTATAAGTCACATGATTTTCGTATGACTACAGTAAATCCTTTGCCTGTGAAATCGAAAGTTACCATCGCTATACAAAGTAAAAATACCCGAAATTGTCCATGCGTTTGAGCGATATGTACACGATAAAACAACTCACAGACTGGACAATAAAAATCTCTGGAAGTAAAGAGGAAGTTAGACCAGTAAAATAAGCATGAAAACCTTTTCTTCCTACCTTGTTCAGCTTCCTAGTTTCTTCCTCTTCCGACTTGTGTCTCGTCAAGAACGCCTTGTGTTTAGATGATAGGCAGATCGGCCACAAAAGGCCACTGAGACCGCGTTCCTTGGTTCAGACACATACTGAGATTCACACTTTCATGTCAGTCATTGCTATTGTCATACAACGGCTCGTTTTAGCGGGCAAGAGCCGCTTTTGGCTACGTTTAGAATTCACACTCAGCATTCTTGCCTATTCTGGAACAATTTCGTGTCACGATTTGCTGCGACCAGTGACAGACGAAAAGTTTTCACAAATTATTCTGTCATGTCATTCGATATCATTAAGACTGGACCTAGCCCACTAAAAATCTGATAACTCTACGAAACTTTCAGTACTGGCCCATATTCTTAGTGTCTTATGAGAAAAATACGCGTTGGTGTAAGTATATTTAGGTCTACACTTTGGCCAAACAATTATGCTACACATTACACACTACTTTTGGGGGAAATTGTTTGATAAACCCCAGCCAACTGCGAGCAAAACGATGATAGATTTTTATAGAAGACTGAAAAGTTGAACAGTAAAAAATGAAGTATTCCTAAATAAACTGTCAATAAAGCAAGTTATGTTACACGTATTTTTTAGGAAACTACGAATTTGGGCCAGTGAAAGTTTCATAAAGCTATCAGATTTTGAGTACTCGGAGTTTCTTACGAGTTTCTTAGATAGAGGATAGAGGTTCCATAGCAATCTTCATGTTCACTAACTGTGCCCCCGTGAACATTAAAAACAGCAAGTGAAAATAAAGTAAAATGATGCCACGGATTTCCTTTATCAAAATAAATCGTTTATCAACTTACTTTTTCCCAGTAATTTCTTATGAAAAAGATATGTGAATGAGCGCCTTTCAAGACGGTTTGACATTGTGGTTTGCGGGCATGGGTTGGAGCCGTATTTTCTGATCCACATCATATCAGTTTACACTCAGTGTGACTTCCGAAAGGAGTAGGGATCACACAGTTAACCAATCAACACTCAAACGCTTATTGTTCTCAAAATACGTCTGCATCCGAAATAATAAAGTGACAATAAGCATAGTGACACCATTGCGAAATGGAATGTAAATAGTCCGCAAATTATAAGCAATCAAAGGTTCTCCGCAAATCAAATTGATAAACTCGGATAAAGATCAGGCCTACCTTCCACAAATAGAGCCTTGCAGGCATTTACGACTTTTGATTTTAACAGCGAGTGTTTATGTAGCTTTATGTTTATGTAACTCCTTTCTCCAAGTCTATTTCGTCAAGTCTATCTGATTTGACGAAATTTTTTTGACGAAATAGAGTTGGGGCAAGTCTAATGTTAATGTGGAAATGCACGATTTTTACAAAATAGATTACGCCAAATAAAGAACATGTGTTACGGTATACGCCAAGATGCCTACTGTATGATAAAAATGTATGATCATACAGGCATACTGTATGATAAAAATTTGTATACCTCCGGTCGAGAAGCATGTTCTCTGTAACAAAATTAGGCTTATATTTGGGCATTTATGATCTCCAAACATCCAAACAAAGAACTTTGAGCAAAATGCCTTGCAAACCCAAACCGGCAACATACGTACATACATCACTGATCTAGTCGATACATTCATTTCAACAAATAAAGAACACTGTGTCGGTAAAAAGGTACACGAAAACTTGTCTTTTTACTTTGGAACATGATAGTGCCCAAATCTTTAAAAAGGTCGGTGTAAAATTCTATTATCATTTTCTTTGAAATAAATGGCTTCGAAGGGTTGGAAGGAACTTAGGGTTTTTGACTTTTTGCTGTAAATTTGCCGTGGCAATTTATCTGATAAAAATTGATCAGTGTATTGCCTGCGCCCTTTGGCAGAATGTAGCGCAGGATGCGCAGGAGCATTGCTTGCAGTGCAGCTGTTAACAAAATGGCGGCTCGAAGCTTCTTGTTTACGTTTTAGGCCACTGCAAGAATAATTCAAAAATCATTGGGTAGCTGGAGTCTTCAGCAAAATCAAGACCATCAAAAGACAGCAAAGAATTTGAAGACAGTTTTACTCGATGGCCAGTCAAAGTGACGAAGAAATCAACGCCGAATTCGAGCGAGAAGCTGAGCAGGCCTTCCAAAATGTCGTGAAAGGTGCAAGGAAGAGAGAAGACGATGATGAGTTTCAAGTTGATGATGAATTTGATGAGGCCTTTAATTCAGTAGAATATGATGCAAGGAGAGCAGGAAATGAAGAGAACGGGGCTGGACTGGCAAAGCAACAGCAGAGTGATGCAAAAAATGATGGGTCTGAAATATGGCCTAATAAGAACAGTAGTGAGATGCTTGAAAATGTCGACTCGGGGCAGGGTACTGATCATGAAGTTTTTGACGAAAAAGAAAATGCAGGGGAAAACATAGAAATGAAAAGGTTAATTGATTTAGTTTTCCCCAGAATATTATCATGCTGCTTTAATTCAGAGGCAAAGGGCTGGTCCTCATATGATGGCAATATCAGCAATGAACTTTTGAGTTCTCTTGCCTGTACAGCATGATTTCATTTATAATTGCTTTACTTTGCAGAATTTTTTCCTCACTGGATGATGCTAAATAACCCAGTTGTAGGTTCTTACACAACCACTTGAGCTTACTGCCAAAATATATAAAGTACCATTGTAGGCCAGACTGGAAAGCAGGTTTAGCTTGCACCACGGGCAAACAAAAAGGAAAATCATTGAGTCATATCTGAGAAAAATTATGGAAGACCAACATTATATAGCTTCTGTTTATATACTGTACTTGCAGGAGCCTGCTTTTGTGTGCACAAGCAAAATTTTCCAAGACAGAGTTTAAGGGCAATGTTTCGGACCTAATTTGACCTACTTTTCCTTGATGGAATACTAACAATCTAGCTTCTATTTGCTTGCATGCAGGGGCCTGCTTTTGTGTTCACAAGCAAAACTTCCCCAGACAGAATTTAAGGGCAATGTTTGAGATGAGAGTAATTTTCCCTACTGTTCCTTTATTGGACCCCTTGAATGGTGTCTTATGACAGATGTACTGTAAATGTGGCAGTACTCCTATAGCTCTGTAAATTCTTGAGTGGCAGTTGGACAAGAATTGGGAACATCAAAGTTTCAGAAACTGACGGGTGCTATGCTACAGTGCCCAAAAAAATGATGCAGATACTTCAAATCCAGACTGATAAGTTTGCAAAGTGCGCACGGAAGATGCGCGCCTGGCTATTGTTTTAAGAAGAATGGTTCTATTGTAGTTGTTCCTTTGTTATACATGAAATTGCGTGTGGAAGATATTCCGCGCGCACGACAAAGATAGCAGTCTGGCTTCAAATATTTACCAACTATTTCTTATATTAAGAGCTATGGATCATAAAGTTCTAAATCATTTTCTGTTTGCAGTGATGTCCCACCACTACCAGAATTTGCATTAGATTTGATCACAAGGAAACTTAGCCAAGGTGGGGACGCAATGTCACCAAGTCACTCAGGCCATTCTAGTGAGTCAAGTGAAAGAGGGTGGTCATCTGATCCTGATATGCACAGAACAAAACCAAAAAAGACTCTTGATGAAGTTAGAGAAGAATGGAATCAAGTGGAAACAGTTACTGCAGGTACAACAACTCAAATTACATCATACAGTGTAATACCTTTCAAATTTATGTCATCTGGGTTCCATGCTGGTTAAGAAAATGCTCATGAATAAAGTGAGTCCTTCCGCACTGTAACAATCGTTTTCCTGCCTAAGAATTCTTGTTTAAACAAATTGCAGTCTTTCATTTGGCTCTAGAATTCTTATCATAAATTAATATGTGAAAGGCATCTGCGCTACATTATATACTGTGTATGCCCTTTTGAAGAAAATACTCATGAATTCATATGGAACTTTTACAAATGAAATTAACGAAAAGCAGAACTCTACTCAATGCAGTTCTTTTACGTGAAACTACATCTTCTAAACTTCATGACAATTTTTAAATCCAGTTTAAGGTGTGGCAGCAAAGATCTTCATTGAAGGTGCAAACGAAGACCGCTGTTGAATGACAAAAAAAGTCATTTAAATTTTGTTGATATCTCATTTCAATTTTGAGCTTTCACTATTTTGTACAATTGGCTTATGACATCATTTTGTTTGTACACTGTGAGGTGTAATTAAAAAAAAACTCTTTTCAATCAGCACAATCAGCATGCCATCTAAGCATCATATTGACCCACCAAATAATTCATACTCCATTGACGTATGACGTACACCATTTACATTAATTCATAACTCAGCTGCAAAACCTTGTACAACCACCCTTACCTTTCAAATATGAAATAAAGCTGTCTTTTTAACATTTATCTTGGTCATTTGCAAACAAAATGATATCATCAGCTGATACTTAAAGGGTCTGTTTCATCCAGCATTCCTTGCACGTGCCGTCTGTTGATGTTCCTTTGTTGTCCGCCATTTTCATGGGCCATGAAAATGGCGGCAACAAAGGAACATCAACAGACGGCGCGTGCAAGGCATGCTGTATGAAACAGACCCTTTAAAATCAGTGGATAACGCAAAAACAAAGTAGGATATCAAAAAATTTAAACATGATTTCTTATGATTCAACAGGCCATTCATTGGGATCAATACAAATTTTAACTTAAAGTCACCTTTGATGAATAAATCATTGGCTTTTGAGTCTTNATTGACCCACCAAATAATTCATACTCCATTGACGTATGACGTACACCATTTACATTAATTCATAACTCAGCTGCAAAACCTTGTACAACCACCCTTACCTTTCAAATATGAAATAAAGCTGTCTTTTTAACATTTATCTTGGTCATTTGCAAACAAAATGATATCATCAGCTGATACTTAAAGGGTCTGTTTCATCCAGCATTCCTTGCACGTGCCGTCTGTTGATGTTCCTTTGTTGTCCGCCATTTTCATGGGCCATGAAAATGGCGGCAACAAAGGAACATCAACAGACGGCGCGTGCAAGGCATGCTGTATGAAACAGACCCTTTAAAATCAGTGGATAACGCAAAAACAAAGTAGGATATCAAAAAATTTAAACATGATTTCTTATGATTCAACAGGCCATTCATTGGGATCAATACAAATTTTAACTTAAAGTCACCTTTAATGAATAAATCATTGGCTTTTGAGTCTTGATTAGCTGAGAAAAATATAGCAAAGATACTCAGAAAATTATAACTGCCTCCAGTGTGCGATTGACAGAAATTTATGCAACATTTTCCTCTCATGGCAAAACAGCATTTTGGTTGAATCTTTGCAGATAATCCATTTCAAGCAAATCCTTTTTGACATGCACAATAAGTGAGATAGCCACAAAACCACAATTATTGACATCTAAGTGCCATGAGCATCATTTTATTGCTTTGCTTTCTGTTGCTTGCATTCGCAGCTTTGACTAACAAGCCATACAAATCCATGTTAATTTGTAAGATTTGCTTTTTTTTCGGCATGCTTTTTCTGTCATCTTTGTCAGGCGCGTTCACATCATCTGCTTCGTGTCGACCTCCGCTGTGTCAGTAACGAAAATTTTCGGCACAGTATTGTCTTTTGGCGAAACGACGTTTCTTCGACATTTTTGTAAATACAACATTTCAAACAACAGTTCGCGTAGTTGCTTTTGCATGAAGACATACGTGATAGGATCAAGTAGCAATCCTAAATACCAAGTTATGAAAAAGATATTTGCATCTAAGTTGGCAAAAGTTCGATAGAACAACGCGAACAGTATATCTGGTATTAGTGAACATAACATGAAAGTTGCAGTAATAACGGCAGCCATCTTTAAAAGTCGTTCCCCATCGCTAGGCCTGTTTCTTATGACCGGAAAATCATCTTGCGAAGAGCGATTGCGTCGATTCAAAAGGATTCTTCTTAGAATATAGGCATAAGTTAGGATTATGCAGATTGTTGCAATTGCAGATATTATAGGGTAAACGTACCGATTCAAAACATAATGGAATCTTTTGTAATCTAGAAAGAACGATACGAATCCAAATACTCCACTTATGATTGCAGATGAAATTAGGATTATTCTCGCTTTCCTTCTCGAAATAATCGATGAATATCTGAAAGGATACTTGGTTCCAATGAATCGATCTAGCGTCATTATAATCATCACGAAATCGTAATTGATATAAGCAGCATAGACCAAAAGGACCACTATTTGAAGACGTCTGTCGCCCTCGCTCGATCCACGCAGAATTAACACCCAACGAAAAATTGAAAGCACCGAAATGACGATTTCACAACCGCTTAAAAACTTCAATATTAAAATTTGCTTCGATTGCCGAACTCTGTCTTTGTGAAGTAAATACAGTCCAAGGCTGTTCGCAATTGTAGACAAAGCTAGGATGAAAAGTAGCCAAGGTTTCGTTTCTAACTCGTTCTTCATCTTAATGATTTTGATCAAACAGGTTTTGAAAGTCAGTTATTTGCTCACCAGATCTTATGCAACAACTCCAGATGTAATAACTAACTGTACATTTTTACAGAAATGAAAGTAGCACCATTTTCACGCATAAATCTTTCTCGAGTGTATCTCAAAAGTTACTGAGCTCAGTTCAACACTTTCAAGGCATAGATCTTTCTCTTGGTAACTTCTTTGGTCGAATTGTTCACTAAATCTTCTTCGATAACTGCAAATACAGCAAGTGCATGGAGCTATCAGACATTAACAAACAGAGCTGAAAAAAGCATAACTTTCATGCATAAATCTTTCTCCAATGTATCTTGAAAATAACTAAACACCGTAGATCTTTCAAAGCATAACCCTTCCTCTTTATAACTACTTTGGTGGAATTGGTCATAGGATCTTTTTAATAACTGCTGATCTAAAAAGTGCATCAGGTTTTCTTGCAATATCCTTTTGCCTTGAAAACGTCCGAATACAGCACCATTGTAAACGCACTCCTCTCTCTCTTGATAAAGTATTTTACTCAAATCATCGTTGTTCATTGAGCACTATGAAAACATACAATTTGAACAGAACTTCACACATCACAACTTGTTGAAATATAGCACTTTCTCTGTTAATTTCTTTCCTCGAATGGTCGTAATTCATTGAGCACTAATCAAAACATTTGCTGTCCTTGAATAGACGTACACACATTACAACTTTTCCAGCTGGTTTGACAGTATCTTTCACGTATAAATCTTTCTCGAGCGAGCCTCGAAAAATCTGGGCACAGCACAATCGTTACAGCATGCTCTTGATAAAATCCTTTACGCGAATCTTCGTAATTCGTTGAGTACCAAGAAAACATATGGTTTGAACAGAACTTCACGCGTCACAACTTTTAAAGCATAACTTCGTCTTGATAACTTCTTTCCTCAAATGGTTCCAATTCATGAAGTACTACGCAAGCATGGTTGTGAATGAATAGAACTAAACACATCACGACTTTTGAAGCATAATTTGACAGTACCTTCCATGTACCTTGAAAATATCGCAACACAGCACAATTGTTAAAGCATTATGTCTTTGTCTCGATAAAGTCTTTTACTCGATATGGTCGTAATTCATCGAGTGCTATGAAAACATATGTGGTATTTGAACAAAACTCAACAAATCACAACTTTTAAATAAGAACTCTTTCCTTGATAACTTCTTACTCGAATTGTTCTACTGTACTTCACGAAGCGCCATGAAAACATGTGTTGCACTTGATAGAACGACACACATTACAACCTTGCAAGCATAATTTGATAGTACCTTTCATGTATAAAACCTTCTCGAGTGTACCTTGAAAATATCTGAGAACCATAGGTCCTTCTCCTCACAACTTCCTTTTTCTTAATTCATTGGGAAACATGAAAACATTCGTTGACTTAACGCGTTAGAACTTTGCAAGCATAATCCTATGAAAACATACTTTGTTTTTAAACAGAGCTTGACACATCACAACTTTCCAAGCATAATCGATTACTCCTGATACGAGATATACGCCAATCGCCTTGATTAACGAAGCATTGTGCAAACATTTTTATTGTTTCGTTTACCTGATACATTGCTAAAGCATTCGCAGCCAGCATACATTGATTTAACCCATTCAAAATGATGCCGTCTGCCAACGTACCCGTAAAAGCTATTGCCAAAAGATATTAATTGTATGCTGTCGTATATTGACAAACCTGCTGGTCATAACAAATTTAATTCTAGTCAAAACATTTAAAGATTCATTGCTAACCATGACCATTTGCAACCGCGTAGTCGACTTTCGAATGATATGAATGTCTTTTCTGGCCTTATTTCTTATTCTTTTGGTTTTCCTTTGGTGCGCAAAGGATCTTGGTTAGCAACAGGCTTTAAGCACAGACACATCGAAGATCTGACAATTAAAAACTCCACTGCGAGCGGCTAGAAACTATCCACTGTTCACAGGCGGCTATAAATCTCACAATTTTGAAGATTTTTAATTTAACCTTTCGTCAAAGTTCTGAGTTATTTGGCGACTTTTATTGGTTTTTCAGAAGCCTACTTCCAGAGTTCTAGGATAAGATAAGCTACATAGGATGCCTTAAAACCTGGGTGGCCCATTGAATTTTGATACATGCGGAAGGAGGCTACATTGAATCAAATAAATTTGCAGGCAGAAACATCGCAACACGACCAAAAACAGTAGCAATAATTTTTTACCCATTGAATTCCTGCATATAAATACCTACTTTTTGAGAGCCAGACTGAGTTAGGTTCATATTTTAAAGGTACTTAGATAAATATTTCAGGGTATAAAGGTTCTTATTCAAAGGGTTCCCATGTGCAATCCTTTCAGGTGTCATCATTACCAGATATTCAAGCCTTTTATTTGATCATATTTTTTATCAAACTGAAAGAGGTTCTAAATTGCAAGGTGCAAATTTTACGAAAAAAAAACATCCTGCAGGTTCTTATTTTGTAGATCCTTATATGTGGGGATTTACTGAACTAACTTCATCAAAATATGAAAAATTATATATCATTCGAAAGCTCTATGCAAGCTGAACTCAACTGTGTCATTTAAAAGCTGATCAAACATACCTGTGAAAAGCTATAGTCATATTAGTTTTCAAAATGTCAGTTATTGACGTCATCCAAAATGACACTTCCGTTCAAAATTAAAAAAGGTACAGGGTGAATTCTGAATCTCTATGGTCGAGTACAAGTAAGGCACAAAATCAAAGGTTAGCATGATTTTTAGATCGTTAGACAATATTCCCTGTCTAGACAACGTGTAGGATAATGCCAATGTACAGGGTGTCCCAAAAATTTTATTTCGACGTTTGATTAAATATAAAAAAATAACGAAATAACGAATGGGCTCCCTGTTAACATAACCATATTACTGAGATTTTAAATTAATTTTAGACACCAGAAACTAGCAAATTGGCTAAATATTCACGGAATTACGAGCGTTCGAAGTTCAAGTTTGTGCGAAAGCTGAAACCAGACGCCCCTAAATTGCATATTTAGTGAAAGTAGAATCTCGGTTATTCAAAGCAAATCAAATGGAATTTGAAAATCGCTTTCGATCAACTAGCTTTCTATAACATTGAATCAAGGTTATGGATGCTTGGAGGAATCCTGTTCAGCACAATTTAGAATTGCCCCATCTCTCGTTGATTAAGTTTTCATTCCGTGTTTTTAAATACTTGCAGTCTTAAGTAAATTTTGGCAACGGTTACCAGAATTAGATAACTTTGGAAGTCTTTTGTGGTTTGCTCTGATATCCACGAGAGGTAAAACATTGGACAGCCCTCTTTTACCTCGATTTTAGAACGTCTTTTTGGAAAACAAGTCAGTTAGGGGCGTCTGGTTTCAGTTTTCGCACATATTTGAACTTCAAAAGCTTGTAACTCCGTGAATTCTTAGCGGATTTGCAAGATTTTGGCGTCTAAAATTAATTTAAAATCTGAGGAACAGGGATATCTAACCAGGAGCCTGTACCTTTTATCGTTATTTTTCAACATTTAATCAAACGTCGAACAATTTTTCTGAGACACCCTGTATAATGTAAATGTATCAAAAGAAAAGAGATAACTGTGAATATTTGCCTCCGGAAATTTCTTACAAATAAAGCCGTTTAAATGATACAGGGGCCCAAAAAGATGAATTTCTAACAGAATCTTTCATTGCTTTTAGGAACGAACAGCCAAGTTGCAAAGTCCCCAATGGTGTCATTCTCCGAGGCAATGTTTCATTTCAAAAATGCGAACATGGATGAATACGCTGCTTCAATCAAGCCAACCATAAAACATAAAGGACTAAGTGCAATATGGCATGCTGTCACAGGCCCTCCTAGGCTTGTAGAGAGACTCAGGAAAGACAGAGATTTAATTTTCACATTAGGGTTATGCCCACTGGATAATCTTGAGGCGATGCACATCATGGTTCTGCAAACTATTTATAAGAAGCTTACAGCTACGAATCTGGATTGTCCAAGATACGGTGCTCATTGGGAGAGTATTGGTTTTCAAGGTATGATGTTTGTGCAAGGTTGTATTAGGACTATTTTGTTATACTTTGTTTACTATATATAAGAAGCTTACAGCTACGAATCTGGATTGTCCAAGATACGGTGCTCATTGGGAGAGTATTGGTTTTCAAGGTATGATGTTTGTGCAAGGTTGTATTAGGATTATTTTGTTATACTTTGTTTACTATATATAAGAAGCTTACAGCTACGAATCTGGATTGTCCAAGATACGGTGCTCATTGGGAGAGTATTGGTTTTCAAGGTATGATGTTTGTGCAAGGTTGTATTAGGACTATTTTGTTATACTTTGTTTACTATATATAAGAAGCTTACAGCTACGAATCTGGATTGTCCAAGATACGGTGCTCATTGGGAGAGTATTGGTTTTCAAGGTATGATATTTGTGCAAGGTTGTATTAGGATTATTTTGTTATACTTTGTTTACTATATATAAGAAGCTTACAGCTACGAATCTGGATTGTCCAAGATACGGTGCTCATTGGGAGAGTATTGGTTTTCAAGGTATGATATTTGTGCAAGGTGGTATTTTAGGACTATTTTGTTATATCGTATTATATCTATTAATTTGTTCTGTTTAGAATGATTTAATTTAATTTGTGACACGTCAGTTTGGAAAACAGTATTCATAGCTTATACTGAAACTTCTTACGTGTATAAATATTACAAAATGAAAAAAAATGAAGTCAGATGGTCAATCTCTTGACAAATCATCTTTTGGATTCTTTCGCATATTTCGCGCCATGAAAAGTTATGTCCTGAATGCAAACAGGAGTATAATACTCAAACTTTCAAGAGATATGGTCATATGGTTAGAATTAGTAAAACGAAGCTCAGCCGATTTTTTCTATTATTCCCACGGGTTGCTAACCTATGCATTTATTGTTGACAACGACAAAGAGTTGTATTCATAAACTATTTTCATGCATAACTTTAAAGGTATCTGCTTTTCCTTCAATCAGGTGAAGATCCATCCACAGATCTTAGAGGATGTGGAATGCTTGGATTACTGACAACGTTGAGTTTTGTGACAAGTCCAAGCACCGCCAGCCTCGCAATAGATGTTTATCGATTATCAGAGGATGAGGTTCAGAATTTTCCATTCTGTGTCATGGGCATCAATATTACAAGAATAGCAATACAGATTTTTAGGGAAGGAAAACTTAACAAGTAAGTGATTGAAACCATGCACCCTGTCGCATAAAAATAGGCCAAAAGTATACCCTGTCGCATAAAAATTTTGCATCTCAAATATAGTATAGAACGCAATGTTTGCTTGTGATACCCTGTCGCATAAATTTTTTACCTATTATAATA
>REGL01000705.1:6640-27889 GCA_004194395.1 Aurelia aurita complex sp. Pacific | reverse complement strand
TCAAATATCAACTCCACCGCTGTAATTTAAAAGATTTCTCTGGTAGATTTGTAAATAATAAATGAGTAGCTTCGTTTGTGCTGTGTCACAATTTCTTAATGTAGTTATAAAGATGCACATATTACTATCACAACACAACATTGCATACAGTAGCTACACATTGGTGGTCTTTTCTCATGAGCTTGGTCTCCCATGATTGTTTCTTCAAGAATCGATATCATTGTTCATTCTTCTTCTTCTGTGATGAAGGAATTTGCAACCGAGGGAAGATCATTCCTCCAAAGCAAAGACAATATAGAACAAAACGTTTTTCAGAGATTTTATGAATTTTTCTTGCAATAAAATGAATTTCATCAAAGTTGGATGAGATGTTTATGGACTTACTGGCCCTTTGATGTGCAATAAATTAGAGAGCCGTTTCATCAAAATTAAGAAAATTGTATTACTTGATGTCTTTCGTTGCAAACCTTCACTTGAACTTTCTAGATGTTGAATCGCTTGCATACCAGTCAATCTCATAATTGATCAAACCTCTCCTGATAGTATCTTTGAAATGTTCTCGTCTTCTTCTAACTTCCTTGGCCTTCATTAGGGTCTTGTTGTCCAGCTAACATCATTATGAACACTGCTGGTAGTATGTACATCCACTGAAATAGAGCGTGTAACGAAAAATATGGAACATGAAAATATGAAAAATGTGAACATATCGTAGAAGTCACACTCTTATGAGAACGCAGGTTCGAAAGGCCTCAGTGTGCCAAAAATTTGTCTGTTTCTTTGCGTCCGCAATTTCTGGTAACCAAATTTAGTATCGAGTTTTTGAAATGTGTAAGTGTGTTTGAATAATGATTTCTGATAAGAGGGTATGATTTTACCAAAATATAAATTATAAAATAGAACGACAATAGAAAAGCCATTTCAAGAGAATATGAAAACAAAAATAACTCAGTCGCAGAAAATTAAGGCGTGACAGTAAAACAATTTAATGCTGACGGTCGCTTTGAAGCTGCACGGCACAAATAAATTTGCAACAAAACTTTGTCCGACACTTCTTCGTACGAATTACTTTCAAGAGTGTCCGAACTTTTTTGCCAACGTAAAATAATTTAAGGCTGACGGTTGCTTCCAAGCTGCATGGACAAGTAAATCAACAAAACTTTGTCCGACACTCCTTCGTACGAATTACTTTTGAGAGTATCCAAACTTTTTTGGCTACATTTTTTGCTGAAATACTTACATATTTAGCAAGAAATGATCGATTGTCTTTTTCCTTCCCGGCAAGTTTTTCTGCTTCTTCTCGCTCTATCTTACGAACAAATACTTGTGTGTCTGGCCTACAAACAGAAGAAGAAAATTGCGATGACGTAAGATATTGAAGATTGAATTATTATTATTATCGATTTATTTACAGTAGCTAACATACAAATAGCCATAATAAAAGCTAATTCACGCATACTATCTAACACAGTAAAAAGAAATTAAAATAACATACAATGATACGAAATAATTAGCTACAAAATATATGTACAAATGTTTACAATGTTCAAAAAGGTTTCCAAATGTTTTTTCCTTTTTCTTTTGTGCTATTGACAGTGCAGCAAAATTACCAGTTCAAGAACGCAACCTGAAAGCTTTCATGAAAATTTGAAAGCTGAAGAAAGTACTATATCCTGGGCTAAAATAGCCTGCGTGCATCCCCTACTGTTTCCGCTGAGAAGGAAATTTCCGTTGAATTGAATTCATTTTATGACGCCAGAAAATGAATTCAATTCAACGGAAATTTCCTTCTCAGCGGAAACAGTAGGGGATGCACGCAGGCTAGGGCTAAAACGGATCTTTCGTCTACTCTGTAAAATAACATGGGTGGAGCGATATTTGTATGCAATTTTATACGAAAGGATCGATTGAGCCCACGTTAAGGATTTTTATCGCTGCTGTGCATATTCGAACATTCTGCAAAATATATAAAAATATCCGTTCTATTCAGACCCTCTAGTAGAATAGTTAAATGGCCCATCATGGTCAGGTTATACTTCTTTGTTTAAACTAATCATGGAAATATGCCCTTGGATTCTAAACTGTGACCATAGATTTACTTGAACGTGGGGAAGATTACCAACCAAAGTCGATAAAGTTACTGAATTGAGCAATCATCAATCGATCAACGGATGAATCACTCAGAAGATCATTGATTCATTTTATCAATCAGTCAATCAAACGATCGATCATTTCCCGTGCGGTCTCTGTTTTATAATAATTCATTTAAAACTTTGGAAGCATCCGAATCTTTCTACAGTTGATTGTCTGAAGCACGCTTCTGTCATGGGACTGGCAGGTAAAATTTACGAAAATAGATTGAATAATAAAGAATATATAATAATAATCACTTTATTTACGGTTGGATAAAGATGCACAGTAGTTTGTGCTACAAAGTAACTTACACGGCTCCAGACGACTGCAGTTGAACGTGTACAGTTGTATTGAAGGTTCTTCTGCCATCCTACAAAGTTAATATATACTTACTGTAAATACTGCAAGATCTAAGCTGATGGCAAACGTACAGCACAACACAAATGGTGTTCTGTTATGTATGGTTGCTTACAATGGGTTCTTTTTTAAATGAAGACTCTAATTTCAAACATCAATACGGATCACCATTCTTTTTAACAATAGAAGATTTTACAACTTAGTAAAAAACAAAATCGGTACTTACAAGTTTCATTTCAACTTCATCTAGATTTTGTGGGCATTCTTTCTTGTCTGTACGCAAGCTAATGCCAATAACATTACCTTGTAAAAGAAACATTGAGTAATATGAATATAAGAGTCAAAACCTAATGCCAAAGCTATGCCAATTACATTACCTTGTAAAAGAAACATTGAGTATATGAATATAAGATTCACAACCTAATGCCAAAGCTATGCCAATTACATTAACTTGTAAAAGAAACATTGAGTATATGAATATAAGATTCACAACCTAATGCCAAAGCTATGCCAATTACATTACCTTGTAAAAGAAACATTAAGTATATGAATATAAGATTCACAACCTAATGCCAAAGCTATGCCAATTACATTACCTTGTAAAAGAAACATTGAGTATATGAATATAAGATTCACAACCTAATGCCAAAGCTATGCCAATTACATTACCTTGTAAAAGAAACATTGAGTATATGAATATAAGAGTCAAAACCTAATGCCAAAGCTATGCCAATTACATTACCTTGTAAAAGAAACATTGAGTATATGAATATAAGATTCACAACCTAATGCCAAAGCTATGCCAATTACATTACCTTGTAAAAGAAACATTGAGTATATGAATATAAGATTCACAACCTAATGCCAAAGCTATGCCAATTACATTACCTTGTAAAAGAAACATTGAGTATATGAATATAAGATTCACAACCTAATGCCAAAGCTATGCAAGTTACATTACCTTGTAAAAGAAACATTGAGTATATGAATATAAGAGTCAAAACCTAATGCCAAAGCTATGCCAATTACATTACCTTGTAAAAGAAACATTGAGTATATGAATATAAGATTCACAACCTAATGCCAAAGCTATGCAAGTTACATTACCTTGTAAAAGAAACATAGAATACATGAATATAAGAGTCACAACCCAAGGGACATTTGGCCACATCACAATGGGTGTGGCAAAATATTAAGGGAGGGTGTATATCCTCTTGGCCCTTTGTTCTAGCCATGCAAATGCACAGTCAGACACACTGAAATTTGAAAGCATTGACAAGCTTTGTGTGCAGAAAACTCTAAGTTATGAGTACATACAGTACAAGCATATTAATATCATTTACCTGAACTATCTATTGAAACTGTGATGATTTCAGACAATCCAGAATATAGCAGATGACACTAAATAAGGGAAAAATAGAAAAATCTTGATAAAAGATGCATTTACTCAGATGAGGTATTTTTGCTCTGAAACTCCTTTCAGCGAAGCTCACAAGAACTTACAAAATGACAACATCCAGCCCTCTCTGGATGCCATTTTATTGCAGACAAAACTGCGGGGCTGATCTGTGGCTTCTAAACCTCTCAAGAATTCATTCCCACATTTGAAGAACTCTAAAAGATTGTTGATGAATTTTCTGATGTTGGCAAATGAAAGGCCTACTACCGTTAAAGTAAAACGCTTTCATTGAAATATAAAAAATTTCAATAGATACAATAAAAATACAGCTTGTCTCAGTAATCAAAGTTTGCTGTAAAAACGATTATGATATGAACTTACGGCTTTCACAAATGTTGAAACATAAAAAGCATCTGGCTTATCCAGAGAATCACCAATCTTTGCAGGAGCTCGTATTCTGTATACTCCATCATTGCGTACTAACTCCTGTGATTTGATGGAAAAGAAACTGCTTAAAAATTTTTAAGCATTACAGTGTTGAAAGTTGCCACATCAACCAATAAAAATGAACAGAGAAAATTTAGACCTTTTAGCTATTCTTAAAAACAATCTGAATCAAATGACATTTTGGTATCTTTTGTAAAGCTTTTGAATGTGCACTATGGTGACAGAAGCTCTAACATCACTTGATTGAATCTTACATATAAAAATGTATAAAAATATCACTTGATCCAGGCTCCCTTGTGGAATAGATGAAAGGTTTTATTCTTAATATGTTACAGCAAATAAAGATTAATTTCTTTCATCTAAACTTTTCATTTCCTTGAAAAACGAACCAAAATGGTAAAATATTTTTCTATAGAGGAGCAAAATTGTGGGACGTTGCTATTTGGCAATTGTAGAAATATATTGAACCAATTATTTCTCTACATTTCAAGGGATCCATGTTGGCCGTTTCATCAAGCAGCATCAGTTCTGCTCAGGGATCAGGCTTATTGTTTGACAGTACTTTCCCTTTAACTGTAATTTTTCTTTTTCCTTTAACCATGAATATATTCTTGCAATTAGGTTTTTGATATCATGGTTTTTATAGTGGCAATAATTACTGTATTTCTTTTTTCAGACTTATGCCTGTACTGTTATATATTGTAATCAATATTTTTTTATAAATGGTCCCTTGAGAATCAACTTGCTGAATGGCAATCCTCAAACCAAATATATGAAAATACCAGACAGATGTTCTTGAGCAAGTCTCACAAAAACTGGTGCAAAATCAATAAATTTCATTTGACAGGACGAAGTCAAAACACATAAAATCAAGACGATATGATACAAACAAAGAAAAATGTACCTCTAATTTTTCATATTCTTCTGAAGTCAATGATACTTCTCTTGCTAGGGAAGCGTGAGAACTTCGTAAAGTTTTGAATACCACAGATCCCCTGAAAAGTGACAAGCAACAAAATATAATTTGTCTGTTGTTCTGATAACTTAGAAAGTGACAAACAGAAGTTATCACAAGCAATCTTACAAAAATATATTCAGAAATCTCCCAAAGGCCTTTGATGATAAATGTACCCCACATGCAGGAGATACCAATAATTTAAACAACTTTTTCTGTATTTATGAGAATTCTTTCAGCTGTAGCTGGGAATGATACAACATACAGTATATATTACACAGTATAGTACTTTACCTTGGTGCAAATTTTGCATCATCACCTGTAAAATATAATTGTAAATTCCAGTTAAATCATATAGTAGAATTCTTGCATGAATTCAATTCAACTTCTTTGTAAAAATATGAGATACTAGTGTACAAGTTTCTGGAACTTTCCCTGACAACAGAGCAGAGAGATACATTACCTAACTCGAATGCATGTTGCAGTGGAAGACTGAAGCTTGAATGGCTTGGGGGCTCAAAGTCTTCATCTACCTGTAGAGATAAAAGAAAGTTACTCTTCACATCGAACAACACAGAAATTCCAGAAAAGAAGACCTGTGGTAAAATGGCTAGGCCTATACCCCAGCCTCTCAAAAAAGTCCCTTCTTTCTTCTCTCGTTTTCCCGTCATCTTTTCCAATTTTCCCCTGAAAATTCGCAGGAATATTTTTAAGGCATAAGACAATCTTCTATCATAATTACTCTTACCTTTTTGGCTATAATTGTGCTGAAAATCAACAAACATACTGACAACATCAAACTCTCTCTGGACGCCATTTTATTGAAGATGAAACTGCGAGGCTGATCTGTGAACGAGACAACATTAATATTATCAGGAAAGCTGGGGCGAGGAATTCTTTTTTGCGAACGTGAAAATTATTTTCATTGAAGATGTATGTGATTATTTCGCGTTAAAAGCCGCGAAGATCAAACAGGCGTTGTTTCTCTCTTCTTCCAAGTTGCTGTCATGGCGGATGAAGTGGATCCTGGATGCGGCCCTGTTATAGGCGGAAATCATCGCGAGGTGAGTTTGAATCAAGCAGAATTTATGCTAAGGCATGCCTTTAGAATAAAATGTGCTCTGTTAGCAAGGATTTTTAACGTTTGGTACTTTGGAGAGCAAAACTGAGCGAAGGCTGGCTCGGATAAACAGACAGGCCTAAATTTCTTAAGTTTCTACTAACAGAAAGTGAGTTTATCCTCCAAGGACAACCTCTCCATGACATATTAGCCAGCTGACATATTTAAAGAAGCACAGCCAAGTAAAAGCCATGAAAGATATAATTCCTTTGTTAGATTTACAATCGAGTGTGCATCATGAAACATCCACAAAACAGCGGTGGTTGGTTGGGCTCTTCTGTCTTCTTGCTTGATGGCATTTAGGAATGAGAATCTTTGTTTCGTAAAATGATGCAATTCCAAAGATTCAGATTGCATCCTTTATTTTGCATGCACAATCCAAATAAAAGTTTGTAACTTCACATTTTAGATGCCATAGCATAACACTGGATAGTTTTTCCTACATCCCGGAGATTTTATGCTGAGCCGTAAATGATGTGGCTGCCATATCATCAAAATGCAAAACAACAAACAAAACGATTACAGTTTTTTAGACAAACAAAAGTTTGTCATTGCCAGTGAATGCCTATTTATTTCTCAGGGTTTCATGCACTAAAGATCTACCTAGAGCATCACATTTTCCCATAGTGAAGAGTGGCGGACACTTTAGGGGGCCAGAGGGGCGATAGCGCCCACCCATGTTGGCTAGAACAAATATCTTTTGCTCAAAAACAATAGAACTAAACAATGCTCTTTAACTGAAACAAAAGCTCCGCCTCCCTCAATATTTGGCACAGTAAATTAAAGGTCCTCTGCACCATAAAGAGATTTTCCTCAATTCCTCTATGAATGTTTTCATGCATGGTCGTAAAATTGAAGTGTTTCACTCATGACATTTGTGGCAATGAAAGTGAGGCTTGCACTTCTTTGCCTATAGATTTGGTTACTCTTTGGCCCATGTTCCAGAAAGTTACTTTAATATGAAATAGATTTAGATCCAAATCCACCTTTTATCCTTGGATTCTATCACTACAGTGCATGCTGTGTTGACATGAACAATGGATAATGTTTCTCTAAACATAGATAAATCATACAAAATTATCAGAAAGACCACCTGTTCAAGAAGGGTTTTTTATTTATAGACAAAACTGCTTATCATTTATGTCACATTGATAAAATAGAAACTAAAAATATTGCAGCAGGTTCTTCAATATTTTTTTGAATGATACTGAAAAATAATTTTCAGCTGTTTATTCTTCTAGGGAATTGAGGAGAAACCCTGCAGGCAACTTTTTGTACTTGATGAGAAAAAGCGATTCCCATTTTAAAGAATGCTGTAGCCTGGATTTTAAAGCAATAATATTTTTTGCAAATATCCTCTTTGATAGCAAACATGTTCACTTCTATTTGAACATTAACATGGCTTAGATCGGTAAACCCTTTCTCAAGAAAATCCCTCATAAATCTATAACACAGCGCAGTGGCTGATTTCAGGCTGGTAAAATTTAGAATAAAATTGTTCATATTTGCCATTTTGCAAGATATTCATCATTGTTTTGCCCGGATGGCGGATACACAGGGGAATAGGTAACCATTCCCATAGGAGTTGTTTTTCCAACCCAGTAAACAGGTAAAATTTTGTTTTCATTGCTATATTTATCTGTTTTAGTGCTGTGATCAAAAACCATACCCAACAAATACATATTCTGCACCAAGTCATGTTCCTGGTAAAAAAGGTTCCGTGCCATTTCTGGGTGGTGCACCTGCATATACACACATGGATTACAGTGGATTTGATATCATTAAGGTATGTGCTCCTTGTCAAACAATGTAAAGCCATATCTCCACTCTGGCAGAAAATGTTTGGGCGGAAAAATTTCCAGCAATCTAATTGGCTAACAGATGATTACGCTAAAGATGGCAGTGTGGAACTTTTTTAGAAGATGCATAGCATAGCGGTTTTTAATCAAATTCCTATAGAAACATTAAAGATTCGTAATTTGAACGCAATACATCTTGGTAAAAAGTTGCTTGCCACCATCTTTAGTGTAATTGTTTATTGAGATTGTCGTCGCTGAAAATGTCTGCAAAAAATGACCAATAGAAATAGTTTATTGTCTGATGCAACACAACAATAATGCAGAGAGAGGGAGAGAGAGAGAGAGCATGTGGAGGAGATCATGCCTTGCTTTCCACCACGGAAAATCACTGCAAGAAGAATCGGCCGCCGTGACACTTTTGGGCCTTGTGGAGATCCGGCTTAACTGCTATTAAAGGGACATTGTTACCCCAGAGCTCTTTGCAGGCATGCTACAATTTCAGGCTGTCTGAAAATCAAGTTTGGCCTAAGCAGAAAATATTGATCAACACGGCAGGAATGGAGCGGAGCAAACAGAACAGTCAATGGTTGTCAAACTTTCCTATCAATTTAGCTGCTGCAATGTGAATCAATATTTTCCACTAAGGCCAAATTTGCTTCATTTTTGTCTGTCTCCTTTGCAATATGCATTGTTGATATATAGCTTGCGTTAATTTTCCATTTTCTGTTCAGGCTGCACAATATGGTATCGTTGAAAAATGCCAGCAGTTAATTGAAGAAGAGGGAATTGATGTCCGAGTCCCTGATGCTGAGAATGTGACAATTCTTCACTGGGCATCAATTAATAACAGGGTGCAAGTGATGGAGTATTTGATTTCAAAAGGAGCAGTTGTTGATCAACGAGGAGGCAATTTGAACGGAACACCATTACATTGGGCTATTAGGTAAATTTGTGTTTTTTTTAGATCATGTTCTTGCAAATAAGGCATTTATTGTACAATCTGATCACTTAATTTGTGAACAATACCCAGTTATCCATCTGTCTGACCTTCTTTTAATGTGCAATATGGAGCTACTGTTTGCCGTCATTTTTTATTCTAAGTTAGCTAGATTAAGTATTTTTGAAAGGTCTGCAACAACAAATGCTCTGTTGTGATCTGATTGACAGTTCAAATTGTGAGTTCAAAATCATTGTGATTGGGACACCCCTCCAACATAAAACACAAGAAAATTATTAGTGCTGTGGTTACTGTAATTATTAACCAGGTTCCTGAATTTGTCCACAAGTTGAATTAGCAGACTATGATGTGACATTGTCAACAAATAGAAGATCTAAAACCAAAGAACACAATATATAAACAGTGCACTGTTTGTTTGATCAGATACAGTTCATCCATTATGCAACTCTGTCCTCTCAACCACTCTTAAGTGACCAGAAGAAATCAGTAGATAAGATATGAACTGAAAAGCAAAATAGGCCGTTTAAGTGCTAGAAAAATGTAATTGCTATCAGATCTTATGCAGTGGTGGACACTTTGCCAAATATTGGGGGGAAACTATTGTTTCAGTTAAAAACATTGTTTATCTCTATTGTTTTCGAACAACAGACCTTTGTTCTAGCCAACATTGGGGGCGATCACACCCCCTGCGCCCCCAAGTGTCCACCACTGCACTGATCTTATGCGATGACCAGATGTACACAACTAACGTCTGACAAAAGCTACAATTTTGTAATTTTCATCAAGTTATTGACTGATTTATCATTTTTTTTTTAGGCAAGGCCACCTGGATGCAGTTGTTACATTGATGAAGCATGGTGCGGACCCTGGACTGCAAGATTCTGAAGGTAGGGAAATACACCATCATCATGAAATCTCTATGTATGTAACCCCCTCTCGATTAAGCTCTTCTCTTACATGATCCTCCCTTCTAAGCCAAATTTTAAAAGTTGTAAATTTGAGTCCCTCTGACTCCTTGCAGCATTTCTCCAATTAAGGCAGCACTTGATATTTTCTCTATGAGATTTTCTCTCTCAGTAGCCTCTTGATTTATCATCTCAAAGAGCTTATGTATAACAAAACACTTCTGTAATTCATTTGCATGACATCATTTTACACAGTTCCTGCTCTGTCCTCTATATCACAACAATCTTAACTCCTGGAATATGCATGTTCAATATACCTTTGATTAACTTTTCAGGATGCACTGGACTCCATTTAGCTGCTCAGTTTGGTCATACAGCAATTGTTGCATTTCTCTTGGCAAAAGGAATGGTATGCTTTTATTTTATTTGCAAAATAACATGAAAAACTATTACCTTTTAAGACAAATACTTTGGAGACCCCAGCAAACAATGCTGGGAAAGGAAATAATTCTGAAAGCTTAGCTGAATTTGTTTTGCTGTTTCTTGCCCTGAAAAATGTACTAATGTTCATACAAAATGATTCATGGATAAAGACAGTTCCACCCAATGTCAAAAGTTTCTTCACCATCCTATTTTCACATGCTATCATTGTAAAAACTACCTCTGCATATTTGTGTATGTATTTAAAAGCTAAACAGGAAACATAATTTCTGTAAGCAGGAACCCCGAACAGGGCACATACACTTTTAGTGAAAAACTGTAAATTTGAGGGCAAAGTGATTTGGAAATAGGATATTTATCCAATTTTTGAAAGGNCCTGGAATATGCATGTTCAATATACCTTTGATTAACTTTTCAGGATGCACTGGACTCCATTTAGCTGCTCAGTTTGGTCATACAGCAATTGTTGCATTTCTCTTGGCAAAAGGAATGGTATGCTTTTATTTTATTTGCAAAATAACATGAAAAACTATTACCTTTTAAGACAAATACTTTGGAGACCCCAGCAAACAATGCTGGGAAAGGAAATAATTCTGAAAGCTTAGCTGAATTTGTTTTGCTGTTTCTTGCCCTGAAAAATGTACTAATGTTCATACAAAATGATTCATGGATAAAGACAGTTCCACCCAATGTCAAAAGTTTCTTCACCATCCTATTTTCACATGCTATCATTGTAAAAACTACCTCTGCATATTTGTGTATGTATTTAAAAGCTAAACAGGAAACATAATTTCTGTAAGCAGGAACCCCGAACAGGGCACATACACTTTTAGTGAAAAACTGTAAATTTGAGGGCAAAGTGATTTGGAAATAGGATATTTATCCAATTTTTGAAAGGGTGTGAGGAGAACTCCCTTTCTCTTTTGCCCTTCTTTGGAGTTTCTATCTACAGCTAATTCTTTTCATTTTCAGGATGTAGACTTAATGGATAAAAGTGGGATGACACCGTTGATGTGGGCTGCATACAGAAGTTTCGGGTGAGTTGAAGCTACTACTTTGATATATTATCATTTTTGCTGCACATTTATTACAACACATTTTGCAAATCTAAAGGACCCTAATAATATCAAAATAAGTTGATAATTGTATTATATAAGCTTATGAAAAAGAATAGTTAAACTGGAAACGTTTTAACTATTCGTAGTCTTCGTACAAAGTTGTGTTTTTAAATGAATTTATGTTTTGTTGTAAACTTATCATGGATACTTCAAACCCACTCTTAGAGTTTGAAGATGTAGATTTCTCGAACTGACTGATGCAATTTTTTTCCTTGTTTCATATAGATCTGGATTTATCATGATTCTGAGTTAAATGCCATGTATTTATTTCCTACAGAGTTGATACAATGCGAGTGCTACTAAACTTTGGAGCTTCAATAAATCTTGCAGATAAAATGCACAAGAATACTGGTACATAATCATTTTTGTCTCTTGTTGTTCTTTCTATCCAAAAAACTAAACCTCATTTTTGAATGAATATATTTACACGAGCATTCTTGCAAAGTGTAATGACGTTAATACAGATACATATTAGTATTTTCGGGTCACCTTCCGACACTAACTTTGGTTGCATACTGTTTAATTTGTGAGTAGTAATGATTGTGGAATCCTAATTTTGTCACAAGTACAGGTTAACGCTGTTACAGGTTACCGCAGAGGCACGGGTTACCACATTCCCTCTGCTTTTGTTACTGTGCCATTTGGTTTTGCATTCAATATCAAGCACAAGCATAAATCCTACTGAATCCTACTGAAGTACTTACTAAGTATTCGTATCAAAGTAAGTATTAACATTGATATTACCCATTTTGTTTGATATCAGAGTAACTTAACTGACACTACTTAGCAAACAAATGTCATCTGATTAAATCCATAATGGCCTCTGATCTGCAATCTTTTACGCTGTTTTTTTGTTTGTTTTAGAACTAGCATACAGTATACTGTTAGGAAAGAGTTATATGGGGGTTTTATTGCATAAGGACATGAGTCAAACTATACAGTCATAGCTTGATCACTTCTCTTTCTTTCAGCTCTCCACTGGGCTGTGGCATCTAGCAATACAAATGCAATCAGGCCTCTTCTTAAATCTGGAGCAAATCTCAGTGCGGTTAATGAACAGGTTAGAATATCAAGACTAGTTAAACAAGAGGTACCTTTCATGCACTGTTGCAAACGGTAATAAGTTGCTGTATGGTAACGTAAAGCAAAGTTTTTCAAAACGACGCTTTAAATGGCAATAGTTGGAGAAGCTGCAGACCATCTCTGCCACAGTGCTTTTTAATATGCTTTGATCATATAAAAATTGCTGTTTATGAGCAGTCAGAATAATGTATATACAATCATATAATATTATTTCAGAATATTTACGAGGATTCTTGTGTTCTAGAACCTTACACCACTTGATCTTGCAACGGAAAGACGAAATAATTGGATGATACATCAAATACAATTTAATACAACGAAACGTGGAATGGAAAGATCTTCTTTCATGTATTCATTCTTCAATAAACGAGTAAGTTATTATCACTTTAATTTGTACATCAGCTGTTATTTCTGAAGTGCGTCAACGTTCTTCACTTAAATTTTCCACGTTTGTGTTGAAGAAGAAATTGAATTGAAAGTTATTAACGTGTCTAATGGGAGGCTGGAATTTCGTTTATATATTATTTACTGAACATGAAAACGAAGCAATGAAACCAAAGAAATCACATGAATGATTATGAAATCGAGTTCTTTGCCATTTCAAGCCTTTTACTCCTAGCTTCATACAGTGTTACTGTAAGGCTACCAACATCCAAAAATTACAGATGTTAGACTAGGAGTTGAACTCCTATCAAATAATGTTTTTGATTTTTGCAATTTTATGGCCTTTCTACCATAGATAAAACAATTTTCGTCTGTCAAATCGATCTTGGTTATTGGCCTAAATGAGTACCAGGAGAAGTTTGGATATTTGCAGGAATTAAACTTTTCATTATTTCTTGAAACTAAAAGTTTTCTTGCAATTCATGGTGTGTTTTTGCTTCGAACCAGCTTTAAAGATTTGTTTCAGAGTATTTTAGTAGTTTTTTTTTTCGTTTTAACTCTAATTTTATTGTCCATTTTCAGGAGAACAAGAAAAAGATGGGAATGTTGGTTCCAATTGTGGCGATGTTTATGTCCGGATTCATTCTGGAATATTCGACATGGTGGCTTTACACTGTCATTATGATGGGTTTGCTTGCACTCACATTAAATTATGTTTTAAGGTAACTTTGTTTCTTTGTCAAAATATATTGAATGTTCAGTTATAGGGAGCCCACACCCAACCTGCCTTCGTGTCGGTCTAGAATTTTGTTCGTTATTTTCTAATTCATTGCATTCAACCGAAAATAACTTTATTTATTAACTAAATTACAATACACAGATAGTAGTGAGGTCAGTCTAGCAAGATTGTATATAGGTGTGCCAAAATAGAGCAAACACGGAAAGCACACTATTCCTATCACTCGTACATTCATTTGATACATGTAACCTGAAACTAACCTGAATCTCTGCAAACAGGGAGGAGATGGGCGGGAGGGATCCTATCTTACATAAAAGTACTTGCTATCGACCTGTGATTCTCCACGCCTTGAAGAGCTTTTTATATTTGCCTACTAAGCACGGAGAGCGTGCAACAGTATTCCCTTAAGAGCTTAAAAATGCTGCTACAAAATAGTTTCCTATTGTACTGTTAATAAATTCATTTATTCGGTAATTTATTTATTTTTGTGTTTCTGATTTCACATCTAAATTAGCCTTTTAACTATGAAATCACTTAAGGCTCACTGAAATTGGTATATACCTTGACAAAAACCAACATGTTTTTGACTCGCATGATATATTTTAAGAGTAAACCGCACAGACATTGTACTCATACAGAAGGTTGGGAAGCATTGCTTAAGTGATTTCATGTTTGGAGTTGGATTACTTGCAAAATACAGGCTCTCTAGACACTTTCAGTCGATATTCTGAAATATTTTTGAAAATTTCAACAATTTTTTAATGCATTTTGATATGATTATTTTTGTTTCAGGTTTTTTAGAGAAATGGAAGACAACACAATTGCACTTGGAACATACTTAGCAACAAAGTTTTATATGTTTTCAACTCTGTTCTTTTATTTCCGTCCACGTATCCTTTTCATGAGTAGACGTTTTCATTTAGCTAATTTTTCATCCATTTATGATTTAATCATTCGTTCATGGTTCTTTCTTTCATCTTTGAGAAAATTTTTATTCNGTGATTTCATGTTTGGAGTTGGATTACTTGCAAAATACAGGCTCTATAGACACTTTCAGTCGATATTCTGAAATATTTTTGAAAATTTCAACAATTTTTTAATGCATTTTGATATGATTATTTTTGTTTCAGGTTTTTTAGAGAAATGGAAGACAACACAATTGCACTTGGAACATACTTAGCAACAAAGTTTTATATGTTTTCAACTCTGTTCTTTTATTTCCGTCCACGTATCCTTTTCATGAGTAGACGTTTTCATTTAGCTAATTTTTCATCCATTTATGATTTAATCATTCGTTCATGGTTCTTTCTTTCATCTTTGAGAAAATTTTTATTCTTAACTTCGTAGATGCAACATTATTTATTTTCAATGTTCATTTGGAACCCTTCATTACAAAATCAATGATTCTTACTTTGGTCCCTACACTTTGGTCTGGGCCTCTGTCAAAACTATTTTTATATTCATTCAAAATGCACAACGACGATACAATATAAAGACTAAAAAGACTAAAAAACAAATTACAGAACCATTATAACTTAAGTAGATACATGGGTAACTGTCTGATACTATTTAGGGATAATGAATTATGTAAAATAGATGGCATTTTATAACTTGTATGACGACGAACAGTTTCATTTTGACCCCCTTCAGGATGATAGATGGCATTCACAGGAATACAGGACAAACTTCTCCAGGAGGTTAATCTACCACATCAGCATGTAGGTACACATGTAAATTGAGTAGAAGTTCAGGACATACAGGGGCCGAGAAGTCTCGCTGAGTGGTGGGGCTAAAATTCCTGAAACTTTGAGCAGGTCTTTCGTTCCTCCATTTAATTGTTCATTGTTATCTATTTCATGCAAAACTGTTTACCCTTGAATAAATGTAATCTTTTTAACTCTTTTTATGCATAGGAAGGAAGTATGTAAAGCTATGATAATATCCACTTTTAAGATTAATTGAAGATCTGCTTTATATTTTTCATTACCTCTTGGTTTATCCTTAACTTGCTTGAACAGTTATTGGTCCTAAAATTCTTTTCTTTTTTACGATTAATACAACTGGCCTTTGTTACTTCTTTTATAAATCGTGGATGTCGGACCCTGGCATTATCAAAAGCACTCCATCCGAACAGAAAAAGGTAAATTTAATATCTATTCATTTTTATTATTATCAATGAGTGGAAGGAAGGAGGGGGCTGCGTTGAGAGTAGAGGAACGTTACACGAATATAAGGAAAGCAATTAATTACTGTTAAGAGCAAAATAACACATTACGTTACATTACATTACATTACACATTGATACTTGAAGTCAGCTCAAACATATGTCACAAAATGAACCATTTGCAATAACTTTTTCAATTTTTTATTTCAGAACATTATTGAACTTGCTGAAAGGGGAATGCTGAAAGATTTTGGAAGATTTTGCGCCACTTGCTTGGTAAGTTTCCTATCTCTTTCTTCCTTTCTCGTATACGGTAAATCCCCACATATAAGAACCTACAAAGATAAGAACCTAGAGGTTGTTTTTCCTACATTATGCACCTTGTAATTAAGAACCTGTTTCAGTTTGATGAAACTATGTTCTTATCGCAGGGGTAGAAAAGTTTATTTTAGAGTGTTGGATTGGAGAAAATCCTTTGTACCCTAGATTTCCAAACACTTGTCACCTGAATAATACCTTTACGATCTTTAAAAAATTCACGTTTCACTAGAGTTACATGAAAATTGGAGCCTTCCTCCTTGTCAACATGCATTTCTGTCAACTTTTTTGCAGGTGCGAAGACCTGTTCGATCAAAACATTGTTCAATTTGTAATAAATGCGTTGCAAGAATGGATCATCATTGCCCATGGATTGATAATTGCGTTGGTAAGGCCAGTATATGTGCTCCATAGACTTTTTAGCTATTCTACAAAAGAGACTGGATCGAACGATATTTTTATAAATTTTTATATGCAAGGTTCATTAAGTGGCGTTTGAGCTTCTATCTCTGCTTTGCACTTTAGAAGTTCTTTGAAATTTGTAAAGATATCGTGTGCTTCAGATTCGTTTTAGAAGAGCTGAAACGTCAATTGTAGCTCAGCATAACTTCGGAATCTTTGGATACGTCGGTGTAAATTCTATGACCAAGTTCTTTGAACTGAGTTACCTGAAAGAAACCTTAGCTACTTTGCTATAATTCTACCGTTGTACTTCCCTGAAATCTTCAATATTTTCGAAATTAGAGGCTATTTCTTCCTTTTAAGGATTCAAAAATAATTGACAGAAACTTAAAACCATTATAATTCTTAACTGTTTTTTGAATAGGTAACAATCCATAGTTTATGAATGTGTACAATATGGTAACAAGAAATTTGGTGACGTCACATTCTCAATAGACGATTACGCTAAAGATGGCGGTGAGGAACTTTTTACCAAGATGCCTTGCGTTCGAATTACGAATCTTTAACGATACTATAGGAATTCTATTAAAGAACGCAGTGCATCTTGGTAAAAAGTTCCTCTCCGCCATCTTTAGCGTAATCGTCTATTGAGTTGAAATATGAAGTACGCTGCAATTTCAAAAACTTTGAAGATTTCTGAAAAGTTTAATGGTAGAATAATAGCAAAGTAGCGGAAGTTTCTTTCAAGCCAATCGGTTCAAGCAATTTTGTTTGTTCCACTGCCAACTTGCCTAAGAACAATTTCAAAACGTTGGAACTGTGACCACCAAACAATTTTTGATTCCAGTTTGCCTTTTTTTAATTTGCTTTCAAAGTGTTTATATGTTTTAAAGCTTGCGGACCTTATCAGATTGTTTCTTTTGTGTGAGACATGTTGCGGATCGATCCTCATTACTCTCCCCAAATAATGACCTTGTTAGGCCCCCTGATAGATAATGATGTTCCTCTTATTTTCAAGGTTATCAGAACCATCATCATTTCTTTTGGTACATATTCTTCTTGTTCTGGATGAATATTTGGTATCAATGGGGAGCAGTTAAGTGTAAGTTAGAATTATGTTCAGATTTAAATTTATCTTTATTTGCAGAGTATTTTTATTCTTTATTTTCATTTCATGAGTTGTTTTGCCACAACTTACAGCTTTTTAAGCGTATTGCACTAGGCCGAAAGCTAGCTGATCAATTCGAGCAATTGCTCATGCGTTGCTATATTTTTCAACAGATTTCAACACATATTGTGGCCCATTCAACAAAGGAATACTCGCCTCAATCGTGTCTGTTTGGGAATGTGCACCATGGGTGACGTGGGGATATTGCCATGCATTGTTTCATAGCTTATGGGTTGGAGCTCTCGTTGTTTGCAACTGTTATCAGGTGAGATTCGAAATTGTGTTTCCTCCTGGTTCACTGAGATGGGAACCTTATGACAAAGATGTCAGGTCGTCGATGTTTCTGAAAGTCCTTGGAAGGTATCTTCGGCAATGATGGGGAAAGATCATTCCAAATCATATAACAAATCTCGTACACTTTTGTAAAGCCCTATAATTTCTTCAATATCCCAAAATTCTCGAAAATCTTGAAAATCCTGAAACTTCACAAAATCTCAGAAATCCCAAAGAAAATCCTAAAATATTCCAAAATCGTAAAGTGATCTCTGAGATCTCCCCCAACAAATGATAGAAATTCTCAAAACAATCCTTTCAAAGTTCTTGGAAAATATCAGAAATCATTTGATTTTAATTCCTCAAACATTTTGCAAAATCTTCAAACTTTATGAAAGTCTGGAAAATAAGTTTCAAAATCTCAAAAATCTCCGAAATGAAAAATTCTTAGGCAGTCTTAAAAGTCTTCAAAGATGTTTGAAAATCTCAGAAAAAATTCAAAAATCTTCGAATAATCAGAGATTTTGAAAATCCCTAAAATCACGTTCGCAATTTTTTGGAGTGATGTGCCCCTCGTTTGCCGATGATTCCACTGAAAGGTCAGATTCAATGGCCGTTTCATTAGAAAGGACTTTGGTAACTTGTATGAGTGTTTTTTGACATTATTTGTTTAAAATTTAATAGGTCAGCCTGTAATCCCTTGTAGCTCACTTTTCTACAAATAGGGAAAACATGTTATTTGAGTGTTTTGATTTTGAAATTTCTTTATCGTTTCTTGACAGTTGTTCTGGTTGGGAATGACCACAAATGAACGAATGAATTCAACGAGGTATCGACATTTTAATGACAGCAGGACTGGCAAGATTCAAAGCCCTTTTGCGTAAGTTTGTTATCCTTGTTTGGTGAATTTTCACAATTTTTCATTTTACGTCATGGAGGATAGATTCAGTAAGAATACCATCTCCATGTTGTTTTAGTTTCTTAATGAACCTTTAACTATTATACAAAGGAGTCTGCATTCAACAATGTTTTCATACACCAGACCTCTTAGCTATTCTAAAGAAGAATCCGAAAAGAGCGATATTTCTATGCATTTTTTTAAATTTTCCATTGTGCACAATACACTCATTTTTTTTTATAAGAAACTAAGGTCCGGTGATAGTAGGCAGTTTCTCAAATTTTTGGGCCATTTTACTAGCAAAAGTTTCTTATGTGTTTCTTATACTGTTAATGCCAGAAGTGTAGAATTCATTTTGTTTTGTCTAAAGGGCTCTTAGTAGGATCTCAAAACAAGTAAATAACATAATTCGCACTCAAAATAATGTCCAAACAGTTGCTATAACTTTACACTGTCAAAAAAATTTTTGATTGCGATAGGAAAATTAGAATTGTAAATTACAAAAGTTTCTTAGCTTTTTCAATTCAGGTAGGGTTGTTTCTTAACTTTCGAAAAATTGAGCCTACCGTTTCTTATAAGCGGTTTCTTATAAAAAAATGAGTATAGTGATAGAAGCTCTAACGCCACTCAATCGAACTTCTCAAAATGTATGAAAATATCGCTTGATCCAGACTCTTTTGTAGAATAGCTAAATGAGTATTTACGGCTTGATCTCTCAGAACGTTTTTATTAGAACTGTTATGGACTCGGTCAATCTAACTTAAATATTTTGTTCTCGCGTGAGAATGACTGATGACTGTTCAGCCTCATTGATGTTAAACTTGTCCCTAGTATATTTCTTCAACTCTAATAAGTCTATCTGAAAGTAACCCTGGGGGTACGATCAGTACACAGCACACAATATCATCTTCACTTGAAACTGCTTGTGATATCTTTCTTGTTGCTCCAAACATTTGATGTTTGATTGGTGTATGTAGTTTAACGTTGCGTGTCTTTTCTATTGGCCATGGGGTAGTCATCGTCCTTCGCTCCCCTTGGCATCGTCCCTGTAATGTCGTTCAGTATTAGGAAGGTATAGTTGAATGTAAGATTTATTGCAATATTTTATATATATAAAAAAACATTTGATAAAAGTGTAAAAAGTAATGTGATTTACGAGAACATATGCCACAGTCACATTGGCTCCAAAGCGTACTAGCAACTTGAGTTTTGGAAGACTGTATTTCCTTTTTATCAGGCGTGGTGTGATTCAAAACATGGCGGATTTCTTCGAGTTCTCGTTCTTTGGACTTGTAAGGCCTAATAAAACAGACTGGATGAATGAACTTGACGTAACAAAATACACAAGGGACGCGCAAGCTGGACAAAAATCATTCGACAACATTGTCTAGATTTTTCTCCATCTTGGTGATGAAATTAAATGTGGATCTTGAGTTGCAGAAGCAAATGGGGAGCGCCCCGGCCAAGGTGCAGCCTTTGTCCAAGAACCCCTCTGCGCAAAGCAGTCAGTCAGAGGAAACCTCAGCTGGAATCAGCCTCAGTTGGAAGCATTTGCATTCAGCCTCTGTTAGAAGCAGCCTCAGTCTGAAACAGCCAAAGCAGATAAGACTAAAGCAGCCTCTGGCCCAAAGTGATCGGATCTCTTAGCTGCCTTGTTTAAGAATATAGTGGCGAGATCAAATGAAGATCGACGAAAATGTGAAGGAAACATGATAATTAAATTTTCCTACTGTACCTAGTATTCAAGAATTAACTACTGTAAATCCTCGATTAAGCCCCCCCCCACATTCGAGTGAGCCCCTACCTCGTATCAAATTTTGACCGATCGGTCCCCCTCTAACGAGACCCCATGGGGTATTTGAATTCCGCGAAAGGGCGAGATTTACACAAATTTATACATTTTTTGTCTTAGCATCATATTTAGTGTCATTGCAGTTCAGCGTTAAATTTTTGGTCTATCATTTCCTGTTAATTTTTGTTCAAAATTGATTTGTTTGTTATTTTTCTCTATGCCTTTATCAGCTGCATTCGCAGTATGCCATCAAACATCTACTTTGATATTTATAAGTCCCCCCTCCCTCTTCCAAAAATTCATGTTTACAAATAGGCTCGGGGGCTCATGCGAGGATTTATGGTACTGTAAAGACATGCATTAGATAACCAAGAATTAGAAAAACGACAAGCTAAGTTG
>REGL01000704.1:137623-159129 GCA_004194395.1 Aurelia aurita complex sp. Pacific | reverse complement strand
TACTTTTTCGGAAAATTGGTATAAAGTCGGGTATGCTTTTTCGGAAAATTGGTATAAGGAACAGGTATGTTTTTGAAGCTTCGATGGCACGTCCCCGACCAAAACCTGGTCAAGTAACCCCCCCCCCCCTGGATTAACACCAACTTCTGGAATATACAATAGAGATCTTTATCGATTTTATTTTCATTCATTGAAGGGGACAGATTGCCTTTAAAGGGTTTGTGCATTTGCAGGGAGCAGAAAATCTAAAAATACCCCATTCAAATCGAAGTTGCACACAATGTCAACAAAGGGAAGCATAAGAATGAGATTTTTATCTTGCTAAGAAACAATGCTGTGTCTGAGTTATTTCTTTGTTCTATTTATAGAGGAGCCTATTTACCAATTATTATTTTAGCCTGAGTTCAGGCAATCAGGCAAAAAAGCAATGAAAAAAAATGGAAGGTATTGTTATTTGGGTAAAAACGCTAAAATCAATCAAATCAATCAATGACACTTCTTTAAGGTACTAGTCTAGTCCAAATTCTAAAATCTGTGTCTTTTATCCAAATAGACTAAAAACTTGCACTCAGGGGTAATTTGACATTACAAATCTGAATATCATATTTAAAATCTAAAAATATAATTGGTTACCATGGAAACCAAAGAATAAATACATTTTACTATCAATGATTACAGAGTCTTAATTTCTGGAAGGGTCCAATGAATGCTTGAAAACTGTATATTTTCCAACTTTTTAAATGTAGGAGAATGCAATTGGTTACCTAAAAAGCTCAAATTTATTTATTTTATTTAATTTTAACCTCAAATTTGAAAATTCAGTGATTTTGGAGAAAGTTGTTGGATTATATCAGTTTCTATTGCCAAGACCTTTGGGCCCATGATAGTGGCATATGTGCAATTGCACTCTACATAGAACAAGGAGCAAAATGATATATAGTAGTTTACTATTGAAATTAGTACCTTGGAGATTAAGATCACATAATGTCAAGAAACTGTGCAAAAGCAAATTTTCGGAGAAACACAAATAAACATTTGTTAATGATCAAGGGAGACATTTTACTTGATAGAACCTTTATCTTTCTACCTGAGACAAATACATACACCCTACTACCAAAAAAAAGTTGTCTGATTGGTAAAATTATGTAATTCACTTCTTCTTGAGCCAAAATTGTGATCTAAATGGTACGTAATGCTCCATATATAGTATGGTTCTGAATGAAAAAAATGTTTTAAAATCCACAAGACATATGTAATATTTCCCTTTCTTTCTCTTTCTTTGCTGTTCTGTCTTTTTTACTTTTAAAATCCTGGTTACTACTTCCTCTGCCTGCAGATTTCATTCTGTTCATGTTTGCTTATGTCACAGAGTTATGCGGATTTACGACTTGGTCCATCTTCAACATATACGATGAAGAAGTCTCATATAGCTTCATTCCAAATTTACAAAGCTAGCCATTAATGTGCATGTTTAGTAGCAGTCTTTAGAACTTCATAAAAACATTTGCAATTTTGGAGAAACCTCTTGATCAAAGTTCATTGATCCATTGGGTTTTGCACCAGAATTTCTCTTTCAAGTAAAGTACCCACAAAGTGTCCAAATGTTTACATAACGGACAGTTGTGTAAAACAACTAATTTCTTGAATGGCACTTTCTTCAATAAGGAAAAATGTTCTCTTGTCTTCCTTTTCATTAGTTCCAATCTCAAAATCATTGTTGATTTCTTCAGAGTAACCACAAGTCAGTCCTCATTGACGCAAGAAAGTACAGGAACCTGCATGGTTGCCTTCCCTAGACTGATTATATGTTCGTAGGTTATCGCTATTGATAGGCTGATGGACGCTATAACTACGACTCATGGACTTACGCTTCCAGAAACGGACATGGCCTAAATCACCTGCTATTTTTTCTTGAAACCACCGACCCTAAATCCCCGCAAAAAGTGGTTTTCCTGAAGTGCTACACTGCAAAACAAGCTATCAGTACTTAGATGAATGTTTCTTCAAGCTATTAAAGCAAAAAAATCCAACCCATAAGTGATATTTTGGTTGTTTGGGGACGCAAAAGATCTCGTAAATTCGTTCGCTACTTTGAGATTTTGATCGTTGGAGCAGTTCAGTCGAACGCGTTGTTCGAATTCGTTTGTTTGCCTTTGGCGGGAAGTTTAAATTGAAGAAGAATCAGCCAATCCCATCAAGTTATTTCAAGTCTTGCATCCTGATTGGTCCAGGAACAAATTTGTTCCTGGCGAGAATTTTTTTGCCGTTTTGAGAAGAGTTAGTCCATAAGGCCCTTGACTGGAGCGACAACAACAACATTAATTCACTTCAATTAGATGAGCGTAAGTTGAGGGTCCTTATGTAGTGAGGCTATGCCTTCCCCATGTTTGGCATAATAATAGGGCCTAACTTCGCCTTCGGATTGCACAAGCGATTTCATCTGTTCTTGCGCGATTCTTTTCACTTTGATTCGTCCTTTCAGTTGCCCCTCGCTTCAATTATGTGTTCAAAGGTTTGTACTTCCATCTTTGATATCAAATAGCGTAATAAGAGTAGAAATATGGACGAAAACTTTATCGCAGACACACAACTCAATCCCGTAATGGAATGAAGCACGTTGAAATACGGTCAGGTGACTCGATTGACCAATCAGCAGCGCTAAACGACAATGGTTACTAAGCAACATCTATTTTGTTGTTCTACCAGAACCAACATGAATGCAGATTTCATGAGGGCTGTACATGAAGTAAAGCAAAGAACAGTTTCAATCGACAGAGAGCTTTCTGATGATATCAAGAAACCTTGGGTAGCCAAATTTTTACTGACATTATCTCCACGGCAAAATTGAGGTTTTGGCTACATTTTGTTTCAAGAAATGGGCGAAATTATCATGACCACCCTGGGTTTCTTATATTATTTCAGCAAAAATACTTGAGCTACAACCAAAAGCGATGCACAAACAGAAACTACAAACATTGCACTACATTTCTACTTCAAAAACAAAAATTTGAAATTTTTTCCAAAAATGGATAGTTTTGGACTAGACAAGTACCTTAACAATAGAGTCACGTGTGTTCTTAAATTGGAATTTCGATGCTTGGAGCGATGTTTTGCCGAATATGGTAGGAGAAAGGGGATAAGATGGCTGAGTGGGCATCATTATTTACGTTTGATACTTCGTTGTGAACATATATGTTGTTCTTCGTTCTTTAACAATGGCCGCTTTTGGCAACTAAAAGCAGTCACAAGGCCCATTTGGATTGCGATAACGAATGTATTCCTAGCCTGCGTGTAGACTTGAGTCTGCACGCAGGCTAATGTATTCCATGCACTATTGTTCCTTAGGCATGTAGGGTGATGACGTGATTAACCCTATTTGGACGGGGGGGGGCGTTTTTCGTCCTACCAAACTTTCTCAACGTCTAGCTATTCTCAACGTCTAGCTATTCTCACTCAGTTACTGGTAGGAATGAGCAAACTAAATTTTCACAAATTTAAGCATAACTTCAGACTTCAGAGATACAGTCAACTCTTTGTGTCTCGCCAGGGTCTCGCCAATGATGGGGTAAAGGACACGGAACATTTCCTGCTGCTTTGTCATTTTTATAACGGGCCTAGATCTGATCTTCTCAATAGATTGTAATGTAAATGCAATATTGCTACTTCATGGTTTTTCTTCTCTCTCAAATGAAGTTTTACTCAAATTCATTCTGTATGGCGACAAAAAGTTTACTATCGATAACAATGAAATATTTTTTAAGACAAACAACAAAAATCAAATTTAATTATTTTTGAAGTGGAGGCAAAAAATAACGTTATCGAGTTGCCTTCACCCAAAACATGGAATCTGGAAACCGGAATCTGGAAAATGGAAACTGGAAATTGGAAACTGGAATCTGGGCTCCAGAAACTGGAATCTGGAATCTTTAAAACACCGAATCTTTAAAACATGGAATCTTTAAAATGATCGGAAATGTAAAACGGAAATACAAAATATTAATATACGACTCTTTGTAAGACTTGGCACTTTAAAGCTTTTATGCCGCTATATAAAGACCGGCAGCCTCGTTTTGCTCATTCGACAATCACCGGCTTTGTGAACGGATGAACCATGGCGCGAGCTAGTGGTGTGTTCTGGCTGGAAATGGAGGAGACATCACAAGAAACCGCGCGTTCATGAGCTCCGCACGCTACGCTCTCTCGTGACAAATGATTAAATGTCTACCATTATCTTTATATAGCGACATAAAAGCTTTAAAGCAGCTCTCCGTTTTCACCTCCACGTTGTGGAGCGGAAGGGATCGTTCACCTTAGTGGGCGATGAGCTTATTCTCTTACCAATATACAAACATTTGACACACACATGAACCTTCGAGCGACAATTATCATTCTGTTGTATCTGCTAAGGACCTGTTTATATGGGGAAAAACACCTCACCTGCCCGACCCGGGCCTGACAGGTGAGATTCCTCCTTCCCATAGAATCCCATTGTTTTTTCACTTGGCGTTTACATGACAAACGCGACACCACCGGTATAGTGAAACATCGCCTCACCAGAGGTGGAATCTCACCTGGGCGAGGTAAAATTTTTCCATACAAACAAAACACTATCGGTATGGTGAGGTGTATTGGCTTTCTTCGTTGATTTCCATTGGTTAATTCGTTCTGATTTCACGGATGAGAGACTTCCTCTCAACCCCGGGGCTCTTTTGAGCAGATTTTAAGTGTGGGACTCTTTTAAGGAAGATGGCATTGCATGCCATATCTTAGATCCAAGGAAACATGCATTTTCAATATGTACCATAGCCTGTCGTATTTGGTTTTGGTGCCAGAATATTTCTGCCACTACGAAGGGTGTATCTAGTATCTTTCTCTACAAAGATTTGACTCATGAAACTTGGATTGAGATTCCTCTGCTTTCTGAAAATTTCAGTAGCAAGTAAGTGTAATTTCTGTGGTGCACGGACACTGTGTTTGCTTTTATCAGTAAATCTTCGAAATTTGAACAACTATCTTTGTATGCGATTCTCAGGGCTCTCTCGTGGATTATGTTTATTTTGTTGTCAACTGACCTATCATGGGACATCCAAATAAGTGGACAATAGCTAAACTGAGAGATAACGAATAAGGCGTTCATCATAACCCTCAGTTTCTCAACATCTACATAGTTTGAAATACGTGCAAGTGCATGCAACTTCTGTGTAGCTTTTCTACAAAGTGTTTTACATGGTTCTTGAAATCAAGGTTCTTATCCAGCGTTAAACCCAAAAGTTTTTCTTCAACAGATTCTGTTATCGTAGTTGCACCAATTTGCACTGATACGTCAGTGTTTTTCTCCCCAAAAATCAAAAGATGACATGTGTCAGCATTTAGTTTCATACTGTTAGCAAGAAACCACTTAGAGAGCTTTTGAGCATCTGTTTCAAGGCTAGAAACAATATGCCCAGTTCATGACCGCACACATAGATAGTTGTGTCATCAGCATAGTTGCAAATCTCAGTCTCTTCCTTTTTTTTTTTTTTTTTTTTTTTTTATGGTTCTTGAAATCAAGGTTCTTATCCAGCGTTAAACCCAAAAGTTTTTCTTCAACAGATTCTGTTATCGTAGTTGCACCAATTTGCACTGATACGTCAGTGTTTTTCTCCCCAAAAATCAAAAGATGACATGTGTCAGCATTTAGTTTCATACTGTTAGCAAGAAACCACTTAGAGAGCTTTTGAGCATCTGTTTCAAGGCTAGAAATAATATGCTCTAGTTCATGACCGCACACATAGATAGTTGTGTCGTCAGCTTAAATGCAAATCTCAGTCTCTTCCACCAAAAAGAAAGCATCACAAACACTGAAAATGAAACCGTTGAACTGTGGATTCGTCACTCGAAGGTTCAAGTGTATATCAAATGTTTGTTTATTCGTAAGAGTATAAGTTCATCGCCCACCAAGGTGAATGATCCCTTCCGCTCCACAACGTGGAGGTGAAAATGGAGAGCTGCTTTAAAGTGCCAAATCTTAGAAAGAGTTTAATATCTTTATATGTCTGATCATTTTAAAGATTCCATGTTTTAAAATTCAATGTTTTAAAGATTCCAGATTCCAGTTTCCATGTTTTAAAGATAGCTTCAACAACATCACAAATTTTCTAATGAACTAGGAAGTTAAGCGCTTGCTTCGCTCGCGCTTCAACATTCCAAGCTCCTGCGGAGGGCTTTATGAAAATATGTGATAATTCACCTTAATGTACAGTAACAGTCCATACAGGAGAAGGACACCTCATGAATAATGAGTGTAGTTGTCAGTGGATAGAATGCCAAAACTTCTTGCCATGCACCCATAAAAGTGCTACAGCACAAACTTTTGTACAGTCAATTAGTGATAACCGTGTACACTGTCAAAAGATGCTTACCTATTTGATAAAAGTAAATATTCACTTGAAACGTACCCAGGAAAACTTTAGTTTTTTGTGCGAATCATCATTATGGGACCCATTGATAAGGAAATTTTGAAATAAACTACCTATCTTCCAGAGTTATGGTTAAAAATGGAACCAATATGAAGGGATCAGGATGACAAACCCACCCACGCGAGCAGCACGTCCAGTATCATTTAACAATGAAGTACCCCCACGTCTCCGGGGTCGTAAGTGAAAGGACCCTTAGCAGCTTGATTATAATACCCCCTTCTGCTTTGTAAAATCAGTTTAATTTATGCTGATAAGTTAATTCACAAAGCAGCAATATTTTCTTGCTACATTGCACGTCCGAACTGGTTGTCGTTCACCTCAACTGCCTCAGCATATGAACATCAACAATACCAGGCCTCATCATACTTATTTTGTCTTGACAGAATGCCTATGAATATTTTCAATTTCTTGTGAATTCTTGTTAAAAAAAATTCTGCAATGTCTTTTTCATCTGACTGACAGAAAGTAAAGGAATTCTTGACAATTCTTAAGAATTCTGAAAATTGTTGGGAATTAATTTTGCAAAATGAACACAAAGCCCGTGCTGCAAGCTTACACCTTATATCACATTTGTTCATTCTCCCCGTCGCCCCAAATACAATTGTGTCATAATTGTTACAATAGAAGAAATGCAGAAAGTTCTTGACTGTGTATCAACGTTTCAATTTATCAGCAGAACTTAACCTTTACAACATTTTTCGTTTAGACTGACCGGAATTAATCTTCCATAAATCTGAACAATGAGAGGAATAGGTTTGTGACTTGTGATTGCAAAATTCTCCAGCAATAAATACACATTTGAGAAATAACTGCAATTGTGAATTCCCATCAGATTGCCAAGGTCACATATGAAAATTGATAAAAAAGGACATACATCTAAGTACAGTATGATCAACTGATGCCTGACAAAACCTTTCTCGGTGATAATTGTTTGTCCATCATCTCTACCGCATTTGTCATATACTAGTATCAGTGGTGGACTGTCTCCGAGTTTTGCACTGCTGGATGACTTGGGGGGGGGGGGGCGTAAGTGGGTGTGGCCTATATGATTAGGGTGTGGTCATGAAAACAATTCTTCGCAATTCCTCGATTTCTTACCAATAGCAAAGTTAAAGTCACTTTCTTTGAAAATGTATCATACATCATCTTATGCATGATTAAAGTCTTTACGTACAGTAGTCTCTGCTTCATAGAATTAATTTTGAAATTTTTTAATATTGAGTATTGTAGACCAGATGATCTACAATGTACCCGTTTCTTGGCCCAGCAGTGGTGGCCAGGGCAAGTTAACTGATTGAATATCAAAATGAGAGGTCTGGGGCAGAATTTCCAGGAAGATTTTGGAGGACATGCACTCTACTTTGTTGTGGAAAGATTCTCCCAATCCCATGTTTGCTGGTGCTAAAATTGAATCTTTGACCATTTTTATAAATTAGCATCGACAGGGAGATTCTTTGAGTAAACATCTGCGTTCTTTGGCTTTGAATGCCTATCGTCATTTTATCTTTTCCAGTGTAAATTTTAAGAGCTTAAACTTCACATCGCATTTGTTCATTCTGAGACTGACCTCAAAATATTGATCCATAATTTTAAAGATGAATGGAATACACTTATCTATCTTAACTGCCTACACATATTTTATCAGAAACTAAGAAACTATTTATTTCGAGAAAAGAAATCCTTAACATAGTTGCTGCCGAAGGTACCCTGGGTACCAGACTGTCTAACATAAAAACTGTTTTTATGTTAGAGAGTCTGGTACCCAGGGTATGCCGAAGGCAGCATTACTATTCTTCTTCAATCAGCGAGCGAAATTAGCTTGCCTGCTGTCTGTCTGTCTGTCTGTCTATCTGTCTATCTGTCTGGCTGTGTAGACGGGCCAGCTCACGGCTGCGGTTCACGGCGCGCGGGCTCGCGGCTGGTGAGCATTTATCCAACAAACAACAACAAAAGTTCTCCAACAATACAAAAGATAATGAGTCCTTCCTATCTACGTCAATGGACGTCCTGACAATGCAGAACTCAATATTACGTACCACGGAACCATGGACTACAGAACTACGGAACAAAGAGGCATGGACTAGGGAACTAGAAACCGGCAGAGGAGAGTAACTCAATATTCTAAATCATTTACCTTTTGAACCATTACCCAACTGTAAATTCAAACATAATACACGTTTCCTTAGCGATAATCAGTCAATTAATTTCTATAAAATTGACCTCGCTACAATCGCATTTGGTACAGCTACCAATCGGCAGCACTCGCTGACTGATGTTATATCTAGTTTTACTTTATTTTCACTTGTTATTTTGAAATGTCAAGGAGGGCACATGAAGATTATTATAGAAACTATAAGAAACTCGTAAGAAACTCTGAGTACTGAAAATCTCATAATTTCAAGAAACTATCAGTACACGTTTTTTTTATAAGAAACTTGGATCAGCACTTAGTACTAAAAGTTTCTTAATTTCGCATGAAAATTTCGCTGTTTCAGTACTAAAAGTTTCTTAATTAGTTTCTTATTTTTTTGGGCCTAAAATTGCGGTATTGTTCGAAGTTGAGCCTTCTTCTCGAGAAAGGGCTTCCATTTTGCATTGACATTGTCATCAAAAAGAAGCCATGCACATCAAGGCAAAAATTTACCAATTTTGCAGTTAAAAGTCAAGAAAAGACGAATGTACCTTTGTTAGAGAGACATAGAATAAAAGAGACATACAGAAATAAAGTTTTAGAGTTTCTTAACTGTCTGTTCTTGAGCGTAGTACTAGAATTTCTTAAATTTTTGGTCATCGTAGTACTAGTTTCTTACAAACCAGTTTCTTATAAAAAAAACGTGTACTTGCCCAAATTCTTAGTTTCTTATAAAAAAATGTGTGTATGAATGGTATCAGCCCACATGTATTTCTCGTTATAAGATACTGCTGGAAGAAACTCAATTCTCAGATCACCAAAAAAGTAAGAAACCCCCAGTAGTTGGGAAATATAACTTCGCTATCTATTCATTCATGATTATGCCTGCCGGTAGATAAACATGAGAGCCAATCACTACACCCCCTTGCTAAAAATCTTGTGACCAGGCCTACCTATCTCCAGCAGCGCACATGGAAAAGTCACGAAAGATCAACCAAATTTTAATAGAAAAAACCCCTCAACATAGTTTTACTTTATTTTCACTTGTTTCCTGTATCATATTACTCACACTCACAAGGTACTTGCGTAATGTCTAAACAATAATTATGGGGGGGGGCATATTTTTAATATTGGTCTTATTGTAAGTATGAGTATGGACAGCCCAAAGCAAAAATTTGCACGAAAGCCCCTCGAGGGAAATTTTGGAAAGTGCTCTAAACTGCAGCTGGATACCATAGCTTGTTTTTTATTTTAGGGTTGGGCTTGATATCTTGTAACAAGGGGGGGGGTAATAGGGGCAATGTTTCGGATATTTGTCTTTTTGCAAGCATGAGCATGGACAGCCCAAAGCAAAAATTTGCACATAGCCCCCTGGGGGAAATTTTTGGGAAAATACTCTAAACTGTAGCTGGATACCGTAGCTTGTTTTGTATTTTAGGGTTGGGCTTGATATCTTGTAACAAGGGGGGGGGGTAATGGGGGCAATGTTTCGGATATTTGTCTTCTTGCAAGTATGAGCATGGACAGCCCAAAGCAAAAATTTGCACAAAGCCCCCTGGGGGGAAATTTTTGGAAAATACTTTAAACTGTAGCTGTATACCGTACCTTGTTTGTATTTTAGGTTTGGGCTTGATATCTTGTAACAGGGGGGTAATTGGGGCAATGTTTCGGACATTTGTCGTTTTGCAAGCCTGAGAATGGACAGCCCAAAGCAAAAATTTGCACAAAGCCCCCTGGGGGGAAATTTTTGGAAAATGCTCTAAACTGTAGCTGGATACCGTAGCTTGTTTGTATTTTAGGTTTGGGCTTGATATCTTGTAACAGGGGGGTAATGGGGGCAATGTTTCGGACATTTGTCTTTTTGCAAGTCTGAGAATGGACAGCCCAAAGCAAAAATTTGCACAAAGCCCCCTGGGGGGAAATTTTTGGAAAATGCTCTTAACTGTAGCTGGATACCGTTGCTTGTTCGTTTGTATTTTAGGTTTGGGTTTGATATCTCGTAACAGGGGGTAATGGGGGCAATGTTTCGGACATTTGTTGAATCTCATTTTGAATCCGAATGTGATTCTGAATCTGGATGTGAATCTTGTTCTGGGGACACGATTCGTCACACGAAAGTAAACCGCAAGATCACAGTTGTGATTTGAAACAATCTTTTACCGCAAAAAGCATGGCTGAATAAACATTGCTACACGTGTTCAAGACATTCAATTCACATCTGAAGCCCTCACCAGGATGGAGCCTGAACTTTCAAGCGTTTTATGGATCGTCATCGTTGGTTTCATCATCGCATTTGTGTTGGCTTTTGGAATTGGTGCTAATGATGTTGCAAATTCATTTGGAACCTCTGTCGGAGCCAAGGTCTTGACTCTTCGCCAAGCTTGTGTTGTGGCGGCAATTTTTGAATTACTTGGAGCTATTTTACTTGGGAGCAAAGTCTCTGGTAAGAAATCGACAACAGCTTCAGTAATGGATTTCTTCGTTTTTTATGTACAACAAGAAATCAATAATGCACGTTTGTGTTGTTGTTTTTTTATGTCGGCCTAATAATGACCGTCGCGAAGCGAAGCAAGTGTGAGGTTGACGACAAGTTACCTAGTGTGGTCTGAATGGAATTTTGGCTGCTATGTTTGGCATTTGCTAGGGAAGGGATATCATTTTCCAGCGTGGTCTGCTTATTTGGAAATCATAGACTGATGGAAGGAAAATGGAAGTCTTGTAAGTCATTTCAGCGCAGGATCTTCCATGACAATGCATGATGCTAAAACACAATCAGATAAATTGTGGATTTGTTTTGTCTTGTATTATTCTATTGTTCTTCGCGCTTAGAATAAACACAAAACAACCGCTTCCTGAAATCTACTTTGAATACGGGTATTTTTTTAAACTTTACATGAGAAACCACATTCTCGTGATCTTGAGAAAGTTAATGAGTAAGGAGAAAAATGTTGAAGGAATCCCCAAGAACCCTTGGTTTTGTGGTTTTGTCCAGGAATCTTAAAACAGAATTCTGCTTCTCTTGGGTAATTTCGTAAAATTTATGTGAAAGGTACAGGAGATCCCGATAAAAGCAACACAAATATGAGAAGCCTAGAAACTTTCAGGAGCAGAAGAAACTTAAATCTTAAAAATATTTCTGAAAAACAATCCAAAAAGGTTGATCATGGCATGGGGAAATGAAGATCTGAATAGAAATAGAGAGATCCAGAACAGACGATTACGCTAAAGATGAATGCAAGGAACTTTTTACCAAGGTGCATTGCGTTCTTTAATCAAATTCCTATAGAATCGTTAAAGATTCGTAATTCGAACGCAATGCATATCTTGGTAAAAAGTTCCTCACCACCATCTTTAGCGTAATTGCTCCAAAGTCATGTTTTATCCTAATGAAAATGTCCAAGGGATTAAACAGTTTTTAAGAAATAATATTGTGAGTCAACAATATTATTTCTTAAAAACTGTTTAATCCTTTGGACATTTTCATTAGACATATTTCCATGATGGTGAAAAATTCCATTTTTTTGAAGAGGGGTTACTGCATGCAGATTTCAAACCCAAAAAATCGTTCTCAAATCTTGTCTGAACATTTGTCTTCGTAATTGATACAATACTTATTTGTCATCTTCTAAGAGCTCAAAATATAGAAATCTCACAGTTTGTGCAATTTGATAAATGATGTGCAAGTCAATGTTTGATCCTTTAATGTGAATCAGGAACTAGCCTTTGACATAGATTTAACCAAGGTGATACCAAAGTTAAGACTTGAATTTTGAACTCTTTAGAGTTCTTCTGTCATTGACCTGACACCCAGGGTGAATGTCAGGTGGCATATAAATCTATTATGACAGAACTTCTATGTTGTCACCACATTACTTTTCAGTCAGTAAAGTAATGATATTTTTGGGTGAATCTTGAAAATCAGGAAGTGACCTCCCTGGTGTCACAAAGTGGTATGACCAAAATTTTTCAAATTCCAGTTTGGAAACATAAAAGATACTGCCATTCTATCACAGCCAACCACCCCCCCCCCTCCCCACAGCCTCATTTAGTGAAAAAATACATATTGAATTAATGCTTGTGACATAGGACCATTGCTTTCAAATTATTGGCCAGGGCTTGAGCCCCCTGCCCCCTCGCTTCCTACAGGGGCCTGTTACCCTGTACATCAGCCTTGGACCTTATTTGACCAGCCTGGCACCAACCAAACAGAAACAGAACTTCCAGTGTAAAGAAGGAATCCCCTATGAACAAAACTTAAAAGTTAAAGGGAATTGAATTCAAATTCAGTTGAATTAAGAAAACCAAAAGGCCTTATAAACCCAAAAACATATTCAGAAGCCCTAAACCCCAGAGTTTCCTACATTCATTTGAAATTCAATTTAAGACCAAATCTATCTTAAAACGAATGTTTCACAACTTTGATCTCTGAATCCCCAGAGGATTCACATTGTGTTTGTTTCATTATCCTGTAAACCACAAGTCCAAATGATAGATTTGTCTAACTCCTTGTTAAAGTCAATCTGTCTCATTCATAATTGGTTGAAGATTGTATAAGGGGATTAAAGATTTGTATGGTAGGATTAACAGAATAGAATTGGAAAGAGATCATTTCGAATTGAACTGAATTTTATCATGCGAAGAATTCAAAGGGCCTGGGCTCTAGCTCCTTTCCTTTGTTCCAGCCCTTCCAGCTTTGTTCTCTAAACCAATCACCTGCATGACAGCTCCTTCAATCAATAGTTGGTTGCCAACTTTAGGATATTTACTTAGATACATTTCACTGATTTTTGTTTCTGGCAGGCAACTCTGATTTGTGGGCACACTATATGCACCATAGACATGCTGTAAGTATACAGTAGAAACCCGCATAAAAGAACCTAATGTTTTCTTTGCGCATCCTGAATAGGTTCTTAATTAACTGGCTGCTATTCTAAATTCCAGCCTGTAAGGTTCTTAAAAAGGTTCTTATATACGTACAGGTCTTGCACACATCAAAATTATTTTCCTGCTCAAGAATTCTTCATAATTCTTGAGAACATCTGTGGGTCTGTAATGACACAGTTAAACCAGCTTTTTTAACCATGTTAAATTTAACCAATCAAATGCATTTGACTTGTTGGATTGACAATTAACCTGATTAACTTCAACTGGTTTAACTTGCCAGTGTGAATAGTGTGTAAGAATACCTGTTTAAAAATCCTTTAATCTTTTGTACCAATGAAGAAGTCTGATCAGAATGTGAATAATCCTGAAGAATCCTAAAAATTCTTGTCATTTTAATAATTTACATGAAAGCTATTATATAAGAACCTTTCCCAGTTCCAGCCTCGCAGGGGTTCTTATTTAGGGGGTTTAAACGATTTAATTTCAGCCTCAAGGTTCTTATAAAAACAGGTTCTTTTATGTGGGTTTCTACTGTATGTTTCAGGGCCTCCGACGATGGGGGGCCGGGGCACCATGCCCCCCCCCCCACTTTTTTAGAAATCATGCCGTCCTGAAAGGCAGCTCATCATGTTGTGTTTTTGGTATCAAGTTTGCCCCCCCCCCCACCTTTCTGATCTTGTTGGGGGCCTTGTGGAAATGAATAGCTTGGAAGGAACTTAGAGTTTTTTGCTGTAAATCTGCCGTGGAAATTTATTGATATCTTGATTATTTTTAAATTGTCGGCATTTATCAAATTTGAGGATATGACGTCATCAAATTTCTAAATCCTAAGCCAGAAAAGCTACAGATTTTGGCTTGCCATTATATTTTAGACCTTATCATAAACTATGGTTCCCTTGAAGGTTGTATCATTTTTCATCTATTGGTTTAGGATTTCGATGATTTGAATTTTCTATAAATTTTCCATGAATTTTTGAAAATAAAATGGCCGCGACTTTGTAAAGATCATGATATCAAACATTTCCACGGCAAATTTAAGGCAAACTAACGTAACTTTCTTTCAAGCCATTCAATTCAAAGCAAGTTCCTTAGAATTTTACACCGACCTTTTTCAAGATTTGAAAGACAAGAATTCTAGTCCTATGCTAGAATTTGCATTCATTTGAAAGACTGTCTGATATTTGTTAGATTGAGGGTGTAACGTCAGCAGCTTCTGTTTTAAAAATATCCAATCTGGAAAGCGTTTTCAATAAGCTCCGTTTTTGATGACCAAAACGCCTTTTTCGTGTGGATGAGAGTCCAAAACATAGAAAGAAGATGAGTATCAAAAAATATCCACTATGGAGAGCGTTCAAAAAAGGTTGCAGTTTTCGTTTTTCAAAATTGTCCGCATACATCAGAACGGGACCTTGCAATGTAGGGGAGACCGGGGTCAATTGTGACAATTTTTGGAAAATCAGCCATATTGTCTAAAAAATTATTAACTGCGCTCTTGAAGGTAAATAATATTGTAGTTGCATCCCTTGGAATAAAATAGATATTAGTTTCCATCACATCGAACCAATATTTGTGACGCTGTGATAGTTTTAAAATCAGTGATCAAGTGTTACAATTGCCCCGTGTTACAATTGTCTCCGGTCGCCCCTACAAGCTGCATATTGTATCTGCCTCTCTATTCACAGATACTGTTAGGAAAGGAATAATAGATATAAACATGTTCAATGGAAAGGAGAAACATGCGATGGTTGGTGCTCTCAGTGCTCTTTCTGGCACAAGCATATGGCTAATAGTTGCAACGTTCTTCAAGCTGCCCGTGTCTGGAACGCACAGTGTTGTTGGTGCAACGATTGGCTATGCTTTGGTCGAGAGTGGAGCCAAAGGGATACAGTGGTCAAAATTTGGAATGATTGGTAAGATTTGATGATTTATTTCTGGCAACGGAATTGGGAAACAGAACCTTTTTGGATGGTAATTGTCTTCATCTGACATTAGTCAAGATCATAACAAAGCGTCCTTTCCGAGATAGAAGGAACAGTAGTAAACACAGCACGCTGAAACTGAAATTCGCCAATCAGAGAATCAGAGCGCCATCTAAAATTTTGCTTGATCAATGAAATGGTCCACTTAGCTACCATTAGTCTGAGGTTTGCATCAAGAAGTTCAGTCTGATAAATTGTCAATATTTGCAATATAAACCAGTAAAATTGATTTGATTTTCCATCCACCGGGTGTCGGGTGTCCCAAAAGAAGTTACTTCCATATGAAAAATTGCCAAAATTCGATTATCAAACCCATTATAAAGTTTTCTTGTGAACCCTTTAGTCAATGATCCAAATATATTTAAAGATGATATGATTAAATGTTTGTTTATTTTCTTTACTTTAAGGACATGAAAGTTTCAAACTTTCTTGCCCTCATTGTTTAACCCAATATCTTTCTTTTATAGCTGTTTCGTGGGTTCTTTCACCAGTAATGTCTGGTCTCATCTCGACTGGAATTTTTGTTTTGATCAGAAGATTTATCTTGCAAAAGGTGAGATCCTATCATTAGCATAACATTTGCTGTGCTCGCTGTGCTTCGATTATAGGTGCATTCTTTTTGGATTTTTAGTATCTGGTTATCAGGCTAGGCTTAAAGGGGCTCGGTCACCAAATTGTAAACAATTCTGTAAACACAATTGTTTTAGGCATGTGTCCATTGTTTTCTGCAGCTTGTGTTGTGGCTTCATCCAAGCCACCAAAAAGTGAAGACCGTTAGAATCCACTTATATCCCTGCAATCGTAAGAGATATGAATGTGTGGCTTGTTCCTCTATGAAGTACAAAGATTTATCTTCAAAGTGATGCTTTCATTTTGAGAAAAGAATATTAAAAGTCTGTGGAAATTGCCTTTAAAAAACTGCAAAATCACCACAGTTTAGGCAAAATTTTTGACATGGAACCCCTTTAGGGCCTGATTACATGGAACGGGCTGGCCCGGTTAAGCGGGCTGGCTCTCCTAAGAGGTTTGAGATGATGTGAACGATTACATGGAGAAATCCAGCCCGGTCTGTAAAATAGTTGGCGCCATGATAGTATGCTCCGTTCATAAAGCGCATGCGTTGCAGAATTCTCAGCCTGCTTTGCCGGACCAGCCCGGTCTGAAATCGATTACATCAGAAAAATGTGCAACTCTCAGCCCGTTTTGCCGGGCTAGCCCGATGGGCAGCAGACGGGATCTCGGCTAACCGGGCCAGCCCGCTTGCCATATAATCGAAAACATACGAAACATTGTAACTTCTATTGACCCCGGGATCCCGGGTGAAAACCTTCATCTCGGTTAACCGGGCTAGCCCGTTTCATGTAATCGGCCCCTTAATTGATTCAAAGGGCAACAGATGAACTGCGTGTATGAAATGCTAGCGATCAAATTGATTTAATTCGGTGGGGTGCAAGAAATCGTTTCGTAACTCCTTTCCCGCAGTCTTTATACCGCAAGCTTTTATTGCAGCTAACTTATGTTGTATGTAACATATGGTGATTAATTTGCAAGTATTCTTTGTTCTTGTTTTTCTTTTTGTGTATTCTCCTGGTGTTGTTTATTGTTTTGTTACATGTAAGACCATGGGGAAGTCATGCTGTCTTGTGCCTCATGTTATTGTCCCTGTAGTACTGTATAGTTGTATAGTATCGTATCAATATGTAGAGCAAGTAGTAGCATGCATTGTAAGAATTTCATCTGGATATGAAAAAGTATGCTATGCTAGTGACAATATTGACGTATAGTGAACGAATAAACGAACAAAGGAATATATTCGTAAATTGATGAATAAGGAAATGAATGTATAAGAATCGACTGTTGCGATGAAAATAATAATGTATTTTTATACTTGTTTTTGACATATTTCTTGATTGTTTTTTGCAGAGCAATCCCTTCAAGCAAGGACTGCGATCACTTCCATTGTTCTATGGCATCACTTTGTCGATCAATGTGTTTTCAATCTTCTACGATTCACCTGACAGTGCGTATTAATTATTTTAGATCCGAGTACCGTGTGTTCCAAAAACCTTTTTGCTCGTTTGAAAGCCCACAGAAAATGTTTCATTTTCTTGCTGTCAGTTGGCTGGCTTATACCACATTCACACTGACAGAGTTAAACCAGCTTCACCTAAACCAGGGTAAATTTCAACCAATCACTGCATTTGATTTGTTGGATTGATCAATCAAACGCAACAGTAGATAACCTGGTTTAGTTTAAGCTAGTTTAACTCGGCAGTGTGAATGGGGTATTAGACAGTTACGTTTGATCGAGAAAATGTCATCAGTAGGTTTGAAAAAGTCAAAATTGTATGAAAGGAAGAAGATTGCTATTCGATTTTGGCCTGTGTCATTCATCTTAAATAATTCTCCCAGTACTGGAATTTCTTAGTTTTTTAGCGATCTGAGCACGGGTGACGTGAAAGGAGGTGCATTTTAAAATTAGGCCCAAGGAGTAATGGCGGGTGGCTGCTTCGCTTGCAGTGTGTGCATAGACATGTTCGATAATATACGAGAGCGGATGAACGCAGAAGAAGAGCAAACATGGTGCTTTCAACATTTAATTGATGTTAAGCATGCTTTAATCAACAAGGGAATGGGGGTATGTTCCGAAGGTTGTTGATTTTTGGGCATTAGGGACAAAAACTAAGGTAGGCCAACATGTGATCTTCACGCCGCCCGTGATCCAAGAGTTGAGTTTTTTACGGGCAGGTTTTCTAATAAACGGATGATATTAATGTTTGTGATTTTTGAGTATGCTTCAAAACCAGGTAGCTTCTTAAAGGGGCTCCGTCTACAAAGTTCTAACGAAACGATGATTTTGCAGCTCTTTTTAAGAGTAATATCACACAGGCTTTTCATCTTTTTTCAAAATAAAAGCATTATTTTGAAGAAAAATTATTGTTCTTCAAAGAGAAACAAACTAAACGTTCATATCTTTTGAGACTGCTCCAATATCAGTGGACTTTACACGGTCACTTTTTTGTTGGGGGCTCGGTTGGGGGTACGTGGTGCCCCAATTTTGATGATCTTGCAATGGGTGCAAGGTTTTTTTGTCTCATCCATCTGCGATAATATTTTATTGCATGAGAGAGATGCAACTTCATTTTTGCGTCGCAAACATACATGAAAGGCTATTGTGGCAAAATACCGGGCGAGTCAATAAAAAGAATAGCCGTTTGAAAGGTCACGGCTCCCTGGATATCAAGACGATGATATCGGCAAATATCTAATTTAGTGGCAGACATGTTCAAACTACTTTAATAGTTATTTGACTGAAATAGGGCACTCCGTTCTGAAATTCGGAGGAATTTTCTTGAGAAAGCCTCTTCAACGGGCTGACAGTATTGTACAGCAATGACTTCTGCACCCTTTAGCATGTGCTATCCTCTTGGGAGGATGAACAATTCTTCTCCCTGGTATGAATAACCTATTCAGGAGGGGGATTCCATTCTCCCAAGAGGACAAAATACACGAAAACATGTGAGTGTGATCATTTTTAGGAAGGAAAACCAAGGAAATTTTGCTCATTGTTTTCATTCGTTTTTGCAGGTTTTTAGAAGGGGCTTTCTGCAGAAAATCTCCAATATCTACGGAAAGGAATGGCCGATTAAAGCCGGGTAAAATACTGAACCTAATTGAAGATATTGGCAATGAAACAAGACAGTTTTTAATAGAATTGCTTTGATATTCAGGAAGAATTGGCTTTCCAAACGGGGATTCTTTTTTTTTTAGTCACCCGGTATAATTCTCCACAAGCTAGAACTATTTCATTGGATCTTTTCTCCGACCAATTATTATTATTATTATTATTATTATTATTATTATTATTATTATTATTATTATTATTATTATTAAACATCTATTTAAAGTAGGCTAAAAAAATGAATAGCTAAATTACAGCTAATTAAGGCCTACTATTTACAATATATATAATTTACAATAAGACTATCAATATATATTACAGACCAATCAGAGTTAAAATATATCATGTTAGAAAACCAACTTGCTGGATGTATACTTTGCAAAGCCTACAGTTGCATTTTCCACCATTCCAACATCTAATTCGTTTTTTGAACATAGGAATGCTGTTTGATTGTTTTATTTCTTGCGGTAAAAGCTGCCACAATTTATTTCCAAGGTAAGTGACTCAACTCCAAAGGACGTAGTTTGTACTTTTGGCAGTTGAGCGTCATTACCATGCCTTAGGCAGTACCTAATATTTCGAATATTTACCCCTATATATCTCTACCTTTTAGTACTTGGCATTGGCAAAATTGAATTATACATTGTCTTTGGCATAAGCTTAAGTGCTGGCTTCTTAATTTTCTTGTTGGTACATTTCGTTCTTGCACCTTGGTTGAAGAAAAGGATCCTTGCGGAGGAGCAGCTACAGCCTAATTATGCATTGGCGGAGGACGATATAAACGATGTTTTTACTGTTCCTGAAGTACAGTTTAATGATGAAATGCCAGGTTTGTATCATTGGCTATCGTTTGTCCCAAAAAGTTCCCCTGTCTAATGTCTCGTTCAGTTCCTACCCTGACCATCCCCCCGGGTGGCCCGGGGGTCACCAAAAATTCCTTGCTCAAATGCCCGGGCGCCGGGGAAAATTGACGGTCAAAGGCCGGGCACGGCCGGGCACTGAGAAAATGCCATATTCCCAGTTACTGTATAAGCAAAAGCTCCTGTTCTTGCCAAATGCTACTCTAATGCCCGGGGGCAGGGGGAAAATGTGGGGTCAAATGCCCGGGGGTGGGGAATATTTTATGAGCAAATGCCCGGAGGTGTCCTAGGGGGGGATGGTCAGGGTAGGAATTGAACGAGACATAAAATCATCAAAATTTGATTATCAAGCCTATGATCAAATGTTCATTTTGGTTTGTTTTGTCAATGATACAGAAATATTTAAAAGTGATAAAACGATTTTTTCAATACGTTAATGTTGAAAATTTTCAGGCTGAAAACTTTTTGCTGCAGTCACATCAGACGTTCTTACTTTGTTCTATCTTCTCAACCAATGGGTGAATTACGCTATGATATGTGGCAGCATTTCATTTTTACATACACCCTGTTTTTGGCCCTCGGAGCTGGTTGGCTAATTCTATCAGGAAACTATCAGATGTAAATAACAAGGTCCTGAACTACATTTTAGCGTTGTTTGAAAGAATAAACCAATTTTTTTTTTTTTTTTAATTCAATATAAAAACTTACAAGAACGAGGTACTTAAGACTATACTTACAAATTACTGTACTTAACTACGTAACTAAGACGATAGCCCGGGAAGCAAGAACCCATGACTATCCCAGGGTCATGACATAGAACACTAAACTAAATTACATCTACATATACAATTACGAAAAGCTACATATAAACGATGTTTACTTAGACTGATTACATTTTGTCGTAAATTTCGCTCGTTTTTATTTGACTTTAACCTTTTCGCTGTTTGAGCGAGCAGTTACATTCAATAATTAGGTAATTATTTAATAAACCAATCACAGCCTTGTGTAGTTGTCACATGATATATGATACCAGGTGTCCTCATTGACGACAAAAATGGATTGCGGGAAAGTGAAACAATTGACATCATAACAGAAAAATATAGTAATGTTACTGATACCATTATCCTGAGCTATACCATTTAAGAAAAATAATCAGTCCTACCTAAGAGCCAAGATTTTCAAGTTTTTATTACCCTTGAAGTTTCTGAGGATAGTGTGCGTTTTTTCTGTCATTTATGGCCAAATTAAGAGCTTAGTATGCACAAAGAAATTAATCTGGCAATTATCAATACTCTTTGCTATGTGATTCAAAACCAGGCATCCCTAATCATAATCATAATCATAATCATAAGCTTATTTACAGTTGGTTTATTTGTAGTTAAAGGCATTGAGTCATGGTTAATAGACCACGTACACTCAAACTGCAAAACTTGCTGAGTCATGACGATGGCTTACGCCAATCTCATCGGCTGTTATTCAAACTGCACACATGATATTGTAACCTCGCAATGG
>REGL01000704.1:116069-134572 GCA_004194395.1 Aurelia aurita complex sp. Pacific | reverse complement strand
TTTTTTTTTCTTACGTTTATAACTAAAACTCTAAACTGGTTGGCACTTGCAGGCACTACATTTGCAATTCGGACCATCCCATTGTTTTATTAAAGCCTTAAAACTTTTGAAATTTTCTGCTGATTTTATTTCGTTTGGTAAGCCATTCCAAATCTGTGGCCCGATAGACTTGAGACTTTTAGACCCAAATGTTGTTTGATTAGGTCTGAAATGGGCTTAATTATTTGGATTTCTCAACGAATAATTTGAAGAGCGTAATTCAAAAATTATCTGCATAAATGGTGGATTCAAATGATTCAGAGTTTTGAATATTTCAATGCAAAGGAGTCTTTGGCGCGCAACCTGCATCGTGCATTTACTAGATTTTGAAAGCAAATCATTATATGAGCTTGTATGATCGTTATAGAGAAACCTTAGGGCACGTTCTTGTAACTTTTCAATTTTCAATTTTCAACCCGCGACAAGCTGGAAAACAAGTATGGTCAATTATATTTTATGGATACAATTTGATATCAATGATGTGGTACAATTGCTTGGAAATTGGCTCTTGGTTGTTTGATCATTTGAAGGAAATATTTTGATGTATGTGCTTTATATTCAGCATCGTACAAATCAACGTGTCATCGCACGGCAATGAAATCGTGCAAAATACTACAAATGAGATAACGATGAAAACGTTCTTACCATTGTGAGCTGAAAATGAAAAGATAGAAAGTAGCAGTGAAAACAAAAATCCGAATTATGCGCAACTTGAAAAAATCAATATCCCAGATGTCCGTGGACTGATTTGAAAATATTCGTTGCTGATTAGCCATATCCAGGGGACATGAAAATCTTCAGCTGATATCATGTCACTGACCTTTCGGGCCTCTTTGACTTGCCATTTTCAAGTGTGGGACGTACTTTATTTCAAAGGGGCATTCATCGAAAATTAAATGCATGCAGAGATTCATATCGTCATGCCGATCGAGAAGAAGATTATGTCAGCCCTTGGAAATCGTTTTCCTTTCGTTGATCGCGCTTCTCAAACGCGGGATATGGAAGAAAACATTTGGACCAATTTTGATTTTAATACCCTACCATTTTTATGCATCGTTCTTGGCGAACGAAGGTAGCACGTTTTCATTATTGTCCGTCGGTCGGTCGTTGGCAATTTCGTCGGTCGTCGGCGAGTTCGTTTCGCGTCGCTCATTGAATTGGGTTTGAATGTCCATTGTCCTGTTGTATTCGTTCATTCATGTGTCCACCGTCGACTACACGCAAAAGAATCGATCGGTTTTACCGACATTTCTCGTTCATTCCACCAAATCACAGTCCAAGAAATGTTTAACCAGTTAACAAAATTAGATCCTAAAAAGGCGACGCCACAAGACGCCATTCCTGCCAAAATACTTCAAGTAAATGCTGATCTGTTTTCACCACCACTAACAGAAATTTTCAACAGCCTTGTAGTTGACTGTGCTTTTCCAGATGATCTAAAACTTGCTGATATTTCTTCACTTTACAAGAAAGATGATAGCATGAGAAAACAAAATTATAGACCAATAAGCCTACTTCCAGCCATTTCCAAGGTATTTGAGCGCATCATGTATGATCAGCTTTATGATTACATTGGCACCTTTCTCTCCACTTTTGGGTGGGTTCCGAAAGGGCTATAACACGCAGCATGTTTTGTTGAATTTTTTACAAACATGTAAAGCAAGTCTTGACAATAAGGAACTGGCTGGAGCAATCCTGATGGACCTCTCTGAAACATTCGATTGTATAAATAACGATCTCTTGATCGCAAAATTAGCTGCTTATGGTCTTGGCTGGGATGCTCTCAAGCTCATCAAAAGCTATTTATCAAAGAGGAAACAAAGAGTCAAAATAAACAGCTCATATAGTAGTTGGAGAGATGTGACAATAGGGGTGCCGCAAAGATCAGTTCTAGGGCCTCTTCTATTCAATGTCTTCATAAACGACACATTCTTCTTTGTAAATAATACTAACATTTGTAACTATGCTGACGACACCACTATCTATGCATGCAACTCAGATCTCAATACTATAATTTTAACCGATTAGAAATAGACAGTTCAGTACTTGCAAAATGGTTTTCAGAGAATTACATGGAACTTAACGAAGACAAATGTCACCTTTTGATATTTGGTAACAAATGTAAAGACTAAGTAGTTACCATTGGTAACTCCACCATTAAAGAAAGTGATTATGAAAAGCTTTTGGGAGTTACTTTTGATAAAAGATTAAGTTTCACGAAAAATGTTGAAGATTTATGCAAAAAGGCAAACCAAAAATTGCATGCACTTGCTCGCCTCTCTAATTATATGAACCCTGTTAAATTGAAATTGCTGATGGATGCATTCATCAAATCGCAATTCAACTATTGTCCGCTTGTATGGATGTTTCATGACAGGACGATCAATTCAAAGGTAAACAAAATTCGTGAAAGAGCATTGGGAATTGTATGCAAAGATAGTGGAAATGATTTTGTAAATAGTGTGAATAATTCTGTAACCACGCATAAACGCAATCTGCAGTTGCTTATGATAGAGATTTTTAAAACAAAGAACTATCTCAACCCAACATTTATGAAAGACATTTTTGCAGAAAAAGACAGCTATTATAATCTGCGTAATGTAAATCACTTGCAGCTGCCGAAAGTAAGGACAACAATATATGGTACAGAAAATATTCAGTATAGAGGCTGCCTTTTATGGTCCTCACTTCCCAGCTTTTTGAAAGACTGTAGCACAATTCAAGAATTTAAAATGAAAGTAAAACAATGGAATGGTGATTCATGCACCTGCAGATTGTGTAAAGTTTTCATTAAAGATTTGGGATTTTTAGACTAATTTACTTTCTAGGTTATACTTCTTTTAGTTTGTTGGCCTTAATTAGCTTTTAGCTATTTTAATTAAAAAAGCCAACTTTAAATAAATGGATAATAACAATAATAATAATAATAATAATAATCTGTCTCGGATTCGAATTCCAGGATATGGCTGAGTAATCGGTTTCTATTTCGAAAAATATCTATTTCATTTCTGGCCTGTTTGAGTTTTGTACCAGTTGGAGAAACATTGGAAAATGTTTATAATTATAAGCATGTTCGTTTTAAAAACAAACAACGCAGTTCACCGGTATCAGGTTTCCTTTAATGAGCATTCACTTGCAATGTCTTCTTACTAATATTCAATAGGTGTCCTGTTGCTTAGTTTTATCTGAGATCGTTCTTTAATTTGCAGCAATGCAATCGGACCTGTTTGTTGCTGATTAGCCTTATCCAGGGAACATGAAAATCATCAGCTGATATCATGTAACTGACCTTTCGGGCCTCTTTGATTTGACATTTTCAAGTGTGGGGCGTACTTTATTTCAAAGGGGCATTCACTTGCAATGTCTTGTTACTAATATTCAATAGGTTTCCTGTTGCTTAATTTTATCTGAGATTGTTCTTTGATTTGCAGCAACGCAATCGGACCAGTGATATCAATATGGATCATTTACAGAACTGGTTTAGTTCAAAGCAAAGCTGCAACTCCAATTTGGATATTGATTTATGGTGGTGTAGGAATTATACTTGGTTTGTGTGTATGGGGAAGGAGAGTCATTGAAACGATAGGAGAAAATCTGACACCAGTCACACCTACAAGGTTTGTCTTTGATTAAAAAAATGAATTGATTAAATAATTCAGAAGTTACTTGGAATAGATACCTAGACTGATTACATGAGTCTCAATTTTCCGCATTGAATTGGATGATGTTATGGCTTCACACTGAGACTCATGGCAATACAGCTTCAAAACGGGGACTAGTTTAGGTCATCTCCGCCGCATTCACGGCGGAACCAATCAAATCTTTACGTTCTTAATAAGGTCAGATCACGTGCCTATTCCTAGCGTTTGATTGATTGATTAGATCAAAGCTCGACTTTTCGAAGCGAACCACCGTTCGAAACGACGTTCGAAGCGACGTTCGGCTTTTCTTTTGACGCTCAAAGGTTGGAAGACGTTCGATTTTTCTTCAGATCTTTCGTAAGATTTTAGTCTCTGTTTTGAATCTGTTTGGCTGCGAGTCCTTGTATGAGTGAAAATAGAATCATCAGATTAGAAACATTGAACGAATAGAAGGAATCACGTCATCAGTCTAATAGATACCCTGGATCAGAGTATTTTTAGAATTTTTAGAATTTTTAGTATTTTTAGTAGTTTTGAAAAATAAAACAATGATTTTTTAATTGTTCTATTGTTAAAAAAATACTACAAAATGCTAGGCTATTTTTATTGTTTTAAATAATACCAAAAAATACTCTGATCCAGGGTATGGGAATACAATAAAAACCTGCATAAAAGAACCTGTGGTTTTCTATAACAGGCTGACATAGCTCTCATACATTTATACAGTGGTTCTCGTGTAGAAGGTGCTTAATTGGCCGAAAATCTGCCTTGAGGTTCTTGATATGTAGTTTCTTCTACAGGGTGTCCCAAAGAAATTATTCGACAATTGATTAAATATTAAAGGGGCTGTACAACCCGTCTTCTCTTCATGGCACTGCGAGGCAAATCATGGATTGTGTTTAGGCTAAACACAACACAGCCAATGACGATTTCATACAGAGAATAGTAATCCTAAGTATCTGCGACAATCTCTGTAATCGAAGCTTTGATGAAGGATTTGCTTAATTGGTTCAACGCCGAATATTTGAAAGTTTTAATGGATATAAAAAGTTCCATCACATTTCATAGACCTAGACAAAAAAAACACTGCAATGAAACTTACGTAGAAGCTGCGATGAAACTGGCCACCATTAAATCTGAAGTCTTTAGTCACATGCGCGGGTTGTCTCGTACTTTCCAATTGTTTACCAAAATCTTGTACAGCGCCTTTGAAAAATAACAAACTAATGAACGGCCTCCATCGTAAGATAACCATGTTGCAGAGATTTTAAATTGATTTTCGACACCAGAAGCCAGCAAATTGGCTAAATATTCATATGGAGTTACGATCTTTTGAAGTTCAAGTTTGTGCGAAAGCTGAAACCAGAGGCCCCTTAATTGCATATTTTTTGAAACTAGAATCTCGTTTATTCAAAGCAAATCAAATGGAATTTAAAAAGCACTTTCGATAAACTAGCTTTCTCTAACATTGAATCAAGGTTATGAATGCTTGGAGAAATGCTTGGAGAAATCCTGTTGAGCACAGTTTTGAGTGACATCGATTAAGTTCCATGTTTTTGGAGAATTGCATTCTTAAGTAAATTTTGCCAACGGTTACAAAAATTGAATTACTTTTGAAGGCCTATTTGGTTTGCTCTGATATCAACGAGAAGTAAAACATTGGACAGTCTTCCTTTTCCTCGATTTTTGGACGTGTTTTCGAAAACAAATCAGGTAGGGGCGTCTGGTTGCAGATTTCGCACAAAATTGAACTTCAATAGCTTGTAGCTCAGTGAATTCTTAGCGAATTCACAAGATTCTGGCGTCAAAAATTAATTTAAAATCTTAGGAACAAGGTTATTTAACCAAGAGCCTGTACATTTTATCGTTACTTTGTAATATTTAATCAAACTTCAAACAATTTTTCTGGGACACACTGTATTCCTTGGACCGACCACCTCAGTAAAGTTGTGAATGCAATATCCCCAGATTTTCTTTGACGAAGATATTTTCCTGTTTTACAGTGGATTCTGTATCGAGATTGGCTCAGCATTCACAGTTCTGGTAGCATCAAATTTAGGCATTCCAGTTTCAACAACGCATTGTAAAGTGGGCTCTGTCGTGTTTACAGGGCGTGTCAGATCACGTGATGTCGTAGACTGGTCATTGTTTGTCAATATTGTCATTTCATGGGTGGTAACAATGCCAATTACAGGTAAGTTCTTTCTCCAAAGGTGGAAAAAGTGTGTGAAGCCACGAAGCAGCTTCGAAGGAAGCTAGTATGTTTGAAAGGAAGAAAAGAGAGGACATGGAGAAAAAAGGAATAGAAGGAGTGATGTAATCGATGAAGAGAGAAAAGAAGTTGGCGTTAAGCTTAATAACATGTAAAGCAATAAACTTGTTTGCTTCCTGAAACATGATTATTCCGAATGACTCTAAACCTGCCCTAAGAGAGCTGAAATGTGTGTTGTGCAAGAGTTCAACAGAAATCTGGCTCCACAGAAAATTGATAAAACAATGGAAGGAAGAATTTTACTGTCGCATTGCTTCGCAGGAAGGCAAATATTTTTTCCACCACTGTCTCTCTCTATGTTTTGCTGTTTCTTATTCTGGACACAGACTCATTTGTGTATCCCCGCAAACAAGGCCCCATTTGGTAAATACCGGGCACAGGAAAACCAGTTATCTAGTTTGAGTTCGTTGCATTTTTTTTTGACGCTGTGAGCTTCTCCGATGCTGCGGTGGTGGAATTTTTCTTCCCAGGCGCTGCGAGGGATGCGAAAGAGGAGAGGGAGAAAAGAAAAGGAGGAAGGAACGCATCTTTTCTCCTTCGTATTTTATTCGCAACTCACCATAAAATTCCACCACCGCAGCACCAGAGAGGAAAAATTCCTCCATTGCAGCATCGGATAAGCTACGCAACGTGCGAAAGATAACTGCAACAGACTCAAACTAGATAACTGGTTCCCCTATGTACCGGCCGAGTCAAAAAAGCAATCTCCGTGTGAAAGGTCACTGCTCCTGGGATATCAAGATGATAATATTGGCTAATATGTTATTTAAAAGTGGTTATCAGGGGGTGGACATTTTCAAATCCATTTTAAAATGTATCTCATTGAAAAGACCAAATTGTTCAATATTTCTACCTTGCGGCAATGCCTTCAACACGTTTTAGCCCGTGTTATCCTCTTGGGGGGGGGGGGGTGAAATCGCCCGGAATAATGTTGTTATGCTTCCAGAGATAGCACTGTTATTCTCCCAAAGGGATAATACGTGCTAAAGCATACAAAAGTCATTGCTGTAAGGGAAAAATTTGGTCTCTATTTTAGGTTTGTTTTGAAGGTTCCTTGAAGGTGTTTTCGTGAGAAAATCCCTCATAATTTCAATACGGAGTTGCCGATTTCAGTCAGGTAAATGTTAATATCTATTTGAACATGTCCTTTATGGATTACTATACTTGCCATTATCATTTGCTTGATATCCAGGCAGCAGTGTCTTTTCAAACGGGGATTCCTTTTTTCACTCACCTGGTAAAAGATATATATTGCTTTTTATTGACACGCCAGTAGCTTAGGGCTCAAATGTTCCAAATGTTTAAAAAGGTGCGTATAAAATTCTATGACATTTTTTTTTGCATTGAATGGCTTGAAAGGAAATTATGGCACTTTGCTGTAAATCTGCCATGGAACTTTTTTAATAGCTTGATTTTTTTTTTTAATGGCGGCAATTTGAATATTTTTGAAAAAATTCATGGAAAATTTCAAAAAATTTCAAATCATCGTAAATCCTAAACCAATAGGGGAAAAATGATATAACCTTCAAAAACTATGGTTTATGAAGGTCTACAATATGGTGGCAAGCAAAAATATGTAGCTTTTCTGGTTTAGGATTTAGAAATTTGATGACGTCACAGCCTCAAATTTAATAAATTGAAGCGAATCAAGATATCAACAAATGTCCATGGCAGATTTACAGCAAAAACCCTAAGTTCCTTCCAAGCCATCTATTTGAAAGAAAACTGTCATGGAACTTTACTCCGACCTTTTCAAAGGCTTGCTTTTTAAAGATTTGAGCCCCGTGGAAGGCGATTAGAAGGCGATTAGCGCAGCGACTGCAAACATAATGATTTCGACGGTGCATTAGTAAAGCCGTAAATGAGGAAAGGAAATGAAAGGAAAGGAAAGGAAGGGAAGGGAAGGGAAAGGAAAGGAAAGGAAAAAAAGGAAAGGAAAGGAAAGGAAAGGAAAGGAAAGGAAAGGAAAGGAAAGGAAAGGAAAGGAAAGGAAAGGAAAGGAAAGGAGGATTTGAGGCTGCACTCAGGCTACCATGTAATATGATTCTGGTGATTTTTCAAACAGGAGTATTTTGGGGGAAGGCTCCTGGTAGATTATTTAGTAGGACATCAAATCATTGTAAGAACATCCACTGGTGAAGATTCTATCGAAACTTTTCACAAAGTTTTATTACATTTTGAATTATCATCTATTTTTCATATGCTAATGAAATTTTGCTGCAAAGCAGAAAATTTTGTCTTGATTTTACCTCTGTTCTTAAGGTTTCTTGAAGAGGCTTTCTTGAGAAAATCCCTCATAATTTCAGAATGGAGTAGCCGAGTTCAACCAGTTAAATTTTAAAACTGATTTGAACATGTCCACCCCCTGATATCCACTTTTGAATAATATATTTGTCAATATTATTGCCTTCATATCCAGGGAGTAGTTGCCTTTCAAATGGAGGATTTTATCCCTTCTTATTTATACATTTAAAGGTGGTATTTGAGTCAGGAATTGACTGAGAATGCATTTTACTTGTAGGTGCGATATCAGCAGCTGTTTATGCAATAATTACAAAGGCGATGTGAAAGATGTGCTGATCTCCAGATGACAATTAGTTGACCGATTCCTTTGACAATGAGACTACTATGAGATTGGATGGTAAGTGCTCGATCTATAGGTAAGTGAATCTTAGACTACCCTCACATGAGAAAACTCAGACCGATCTGAGTTTCAGATCGGTTTGAAATTTGGCCGTGTCTGTCAGATCGGTTTGAGTTCAGCTCACTTGCTCTGCACATGCGTATTTCACAAACGTTTCCTGAATACAAACAATGCGTGCGTTCCCCTGTCAATCAGAACAATTATGATTGCATTGTTGAAGATTTATCTCGATTGTTTTGATTGCCAAAGGAACGCAAGGAATTCACACTTGTTTTGAAAATTCATTTCGCCCCGAAACGAAAAAAGTTTCTGCTCACATGAAAATTTCAGGTCGACCTGAAAACTCAAACCAACCTGAGAAACCGAAATGAATCTCAGGTCGATCTGAGTTTCATTTCGCCTGCGTCATGTGAGCACTCCAAAGGCTTAGACCGTAGACCGAAATGAGTTTCAAACCGATTTGAAACTCAGACCGGTTTGAGTTTTCTCATGTGAGGGTAAGGAATATGAAATTCATGAAATTGATAAGCGAAATGTACAAAGATTCTTACTTAAGGCCTGACCGAACATTGTTGACGTAATATACCGGGTTCTGTGTGCCAAAAAAGTTCGCGGTTCCGACAGTCCCGGTTCCGACATGTCATGATAAAATATCAATTTCTCGAAACGCAGAGCTAGCAAACATTGATTTACATACAAACATGATAGCGGGTGCACCAAAAACAGTTATCACTTTTGACAGGTCATGATACACAAGGCCAGTTTCAAAGATTGGTGATCTAATCTGTTGTAAAATGAAAATAATTCTCAGCAATTTTTTAGCTCATTCCTTATCAAACTTTATCATTGTTTCTTGTTTGATTTAGGCTGTTTCCATACTATCATTTTGTCAGAAATCACCTTCAGCGCAAGAAATAGCAGGCCAAAAATTCGAAAACGAACGTCGAGTATTATTTGGGATTTAGACCTCAGATTTCGCTATAAATTTTCAAATTTGCCTTGTGTACAATTTATAATTGCCTGTCAAAAGTAGAAACTTTCTTTCACACCCTATCAAATGTTTGCATATGAACCAAATGTTTTCTTGCTCAGGATACTGGAAAAATTTTCGCCATACATGGCTTGACACTACTTTTGCAAAGCTCTGGTTTGTATTAAAAACAGTGCCAATCTAGCATAAGTTTTCATTGGCTAATATCAATGCATAGCTGGAATGAGATCTCGTTTGCGCGTTTAGTTCATTGCCAGGCGTTCCTTGAGAGTTTCAGTTTTGAAAACCAGTCAATATGTTTTAAGTTGTGTTGCTCTAAACCTGAAATGCTGTTGAAAATGTTGCTCATCGTGGCCAAAATAGATATTGTTTCTTCCTAAAAGTGCACTTAATGTCAATCGGGTGTCCCAAAATAGGTAAACTGATTTCGTTGGGCTTAGCGATGAAAATTGTAGCTTTAATCGATGGCTAGTCATTTTTAAATTGTTTCTTGGAGATTAACTTGAATATTGATAGCACGTTTGTTGATATTTGTGCTTTGAGTGTTGAAATATTAATTCTGAAAGTTCAAATTTGCCCCAACTTCCAAGCCAAAAAGCTTTGGCTTTTCAGAACTTTGTCTTTTCAGAACTTTGGTCTTATGGCCTAGCAATTTCCCGAAGCACTGAAAACTGCACAATTAGTGAGTTCTAGCAAATATAGTATAATATGATATCCTTTTGTTCAAATTTTACCTGGGCTATTGTTGATTTATTCACTGTGCTTCAAGAATTTGCTTAGGTCAAAAAGCAAAAGCGCTGGTTTGGAGGTAAAAGCAAATTTGAACTTTCAAAATTTATATTTCAGCACAAACATTCAAGTTAACTATCGAGGAAATTTAAAAGAAGATTAAAAGATAATTCATAAAAAAGTTCTTCATATTAATTATTTAATTGTTTGCCACGGCCCCTTGAAAAAGCAGTTGTTTAGGACTGACGGGGCTACCATACCTAAAAAAGTGAAAATAAAATAGAATAGAATAGAAATAGGAAAGTATTTTAAGTGATTAGTTATGTATTAAAGTTAGACGTTCATGTCTAGGCTCGGCAAAATCTGTTTTTTCTTTTTTCTGGAACACCTGGTATTCTGCACCGTTTCATTCTTTCGCCATTACTTTCGATTCAAGTAGTGCTACAGACTAAGAGAGATCATTGACATAGCACTGTTAAACTCTTATCGAAAACTGAAGAGCATTCGATTTCCCCATTATTAGCTGAAAAGCTATTGACGTCTGAGGTTGTCATAGCCTGCATGCAGACTCTGAAGAAAAAAATTTTTATTTATTTTTTATTTTTTTATACTCAATCTAAGAATTTTTACAAAGACGAATTACCTACGACACTACTTACAAAACACTTTACTACACTACAAAGACGATACCCCTAGGAGCAAAAATCATGACTACGCCGGGGCCATACCATAAAAGACATAAAACTAAACTAAAATTAAAGATACGGTTACAAAAAGCTACATACAAACCAATTTACCGATGACTAAGGAAAGAAACTTGTTTTGCAGTAGATGTCGAGCTACGATTCCGAAAATGTTGGAAAACAGGGACCCCAACCGAGAGATACCAATGACAACAACAGCCGTCGTTACTCCCCCGTCCAGTGAACCACCGGCCAAAACACTGAGCCAGTGCTAGTTAGGGTTTGGATATTGGAGATCAGCTTTGACGCTTGACATCAACTGCAAAACAGGCGTAAAGTACTCTAAAAGGGACAAAAAGGACTTAGTGACTTTTATGAGGGAAAAGTTTTGATATTAGCTTAATCAGTCAAATCGACCAGTTTTGTGAATGAAATTTAGGGTCAATTTAGGGAGAAATTTAGTTGAAGAAAAAATGAGGAGTTTGGATGCAGGCTAGAGTTCTCAGATCTTCAAGAGCTGTTTTAATTCAGAGAGTTTAATGACGTCAATTCACACAAACACTATTATATTATTTCTACAACTTCTCACATTTTAGTTGAATATTGAATATACTGTCGACAGTCATTAATCATTCAGTATTCTTTCTTGCTACACGGCGCCTGTTTGTTATCAAAAGTAAACACCCTCAGATTAACTCTTCACAAGATTGAATATGTGTAGAAATATAACTATTGGAGGGTGAGTCAAAAGTTTGGCACTCGAAAAGGTTTGTCGTAAATTGTGAGTCAGAATAAAGGAAATTCCAAAAAGATGCCAAAAACCTTTCATCAAATTTTTACTTCTGTCCATATGCTAAACATTATTGGATTAGCAACTTTTATATGGTATCAAATTATACGATTACTATGGTGAGGTTTTATATCTTCGGAAGAGACGTTAAACTAGGAGTCCCATGCCTGGATGTGGCATGCATAATGGGCTTAGATTAGCTTTGAATAGCTAGAAATCCTTCCAGCCCACTTATAATAAATCACTAAAAAAATATCTGCCCAGGACAATTTGCTTCCAATCATTCTGCAAAAATCAAACAACCAATTTGGGAAATTTTAGATTCTTTGCCTATGCTTAAATTTAGTTTTCGTGCATCATCGTTATCATCATTAATTTATTTTAAGTAGGCTTCAAAATGATTTCGGCTAAATTACAACTAATCTCGACCTTTTGTTATTGCTATTATTGCAATTTATTATTGCCATTTTGCTGGACATTGTTGAACCAACTTTTGAACAATCTTAAGGCAATAGCTCATGAAACATGAAGCATAGGGCTCAAATCTTTCAAATCTTTAAAAAGGTGGGTGTAAAATTGTATTACATTTTTCTTTGAATTAAATAACTTGAAAGGAACTGAGGGTACTTTGCTGTAAATCTGTGGTGGATTTTTTTTATATCTTGGTTATTTTCAAAATGGTGGTATTTTCATTATTTTTGTAAGAATTCATGGAAAATTTTGACAAAATGGAGATGATCGTAAATCCTAAATCAACTGAGAAAAAATGATAAGAATCCTCACGAAAACCATAGTTTATAAAGGTCTACAATGTGGTGGCAACAAGACATCTGTAGCTCTTCTGGTTTCGGATTTAGAAATTTCATGACGCCACAGCCTCCAAAATAATAAATGCCGCCATTTTGAAACTAATCAAGATATCCAAAAAAATCCATGGCAGGTTTAAAGCAAAGTACCCCAAGTTTCTTTGAAGCCATTCAATTCAAAGAAAAATTTAATAAAATTTTGCACCCACCTTTTTAAAGATTTTAGCCCCATGCTGAAACCTGATTTTTAAGAAATTAATAAATTGAGAGCACAACATTATACTTTAAATCTAAAATTCATTACTTTTATGTTCATTTACGGAAAATCAATTTAAGACAGTTGTCAAGCAATATAACTGAAATTTTTAATCTTTATTCGATACCTTTTTCCGGTATCATAAAAGCACCTCGATATATTTTTACCAATATGAAAGACATATAGTCTGTTAGCAGGCCTTTTTTGAACATTTTTTTTAAGGCATAGTTCGTTAAAGGCATCGAGTCATGTTAAATAGACTGCATACCCACACTTCAAGAATCTGCTGACTCATGATTCTCGATGGCGCATCTGATTGGCTAACGCGCATGCGAAGTTAAATTGATCACATGAAACATATTGTGTTACAGCAAGTCCTTTTTGTTTGTCAGGAGTGATAGTTGGTCTTTATCACATGGGTCACATGAGAAACGGCAGAGCAGATCCATTTATCATGACTCAATGCAACAATTAAATAAACTACCGTTGTACAGAGATGATGTTTGACGTAATGCACTGATAATTCAGTCATTCAAATAAAAATAGCCAACTATAACCACTATCTTTATGCAAATGATCAACGTATGGACCCCCACAGGTATATGTCCTGGCTCCTTTGTTCTTTATTTACCAATAATACTCGATGATCAGTATAAATGAACAATGTTGAATTGTAGGCTTGTACAAAATACTTTCGCGTATATTATACACGTATATTTTTGGTGAGTCAATTGAAATGTATGAAGCTGTGCGAAACATTGAATGATATGAAAATGTGAATAGATGGAGGAAGATCGATCAGTAAGAAGCAGAGATTTCCCAGTTTGATTGTAATTCCTACGCATTCTTAATAACTTTAAAGGAACCTCTTGGGGAACCTTTTAAGTAAAATTTGAAATAAATTGAGCATTACGTTTTTAGGCATTTTTGAAGAGATCGAGGACATCTATTTTCTAGTGAAGCCTTGAAGACCGTAACTGTGCAAACTGAAATTTTTATTATCAGATAAGTCAGAGCATATTCGAAAGTTTGCGATTTTTTGTTTTGAGTTGAATCTATTAATCAAATTCCTGCAAACTAATATTCCTTGTTAAGTTAAGTACATAGATTTAGTTGGTCTACATCGGTTATATCGTTGTCAGATAACAAGCAATTGTATGAAAATGTTCAATTTCAGAATCCTTGGAAACAGGCTTGTAAGTCCTTGATTGGCTAATGATTTGGTTCAGATAGCTGAAAGTAGGAAAACAAGGACAGATTTTGTAAGACAATTGCACGAGTTGCTTTTGATTGACACCGCGATTCAAAGCGATTTGCGATAGCAGACAAAGGAAATTCTATCAACCAGTAATTCAGAACAACCAAAGCCGCAAAAATTTCTCTAAAACTCGGGTCGCTAGCTCGCTCGTTGTGCAGTCGAGAAATGTTTTTTACGAGGAAGGATGAGCATATGTCGAAAGAAGAAGGATATATCTACACATCTGCCTCGGGCATTTAATTTGTTTGGTTCAAAAGCCGATTGGTAGGCGATTCAATAGACATTTTAGCTATTCTACAAAAGAGCCTGGATCGAGCGTTATTTTTATACATTTTTATACGCGAGGTTCGATCGAGTGCCGTTAGAGCATCTATCACTATTGTGCACATTCGAAAATTCTACAAAATGTAGCAAAATATTGTTCGATTCTGATTCTTTTCAGAATAGTTAAAAGGTCTATTCTCCTATATTTTTGGGTGTAAATTAAAACACTTGCTGCTCAGCTTCTGAACCAAAGAAATAAAATGCCCAAGGTAGATGTGCAGATATATCCTTCTTCTTTCGATATATGCTCAAGTTTGTTCTGAAAAACAATTTATGGAATGCACAATGAGCGAGCTAACTACCTGAGTTTCAGAGGAACTTTTTGCGGCTTTGTTTGTTTTGAATTACTGGTTGAGAGAATTTCCTTTGTCTGCCATCGCTAATCGCTTTGAATTCATGTGTCAACAAAAGCAACTCATGCTATTGTCTTACAAAATCTGTCCTTGTTGGTGGGAAACAGCTGAAAGTTCCAAGTGTATAAAAACTATGAAACAGTATCTGTCCATATGGAAAAAAGGTGTTAAAGCAATGAGATAGGTTCGAGAAGTTGGATTTTGATATGGGACACCCAAATGTGATGGAGAACTTCAGCGATGCTGTCAATGATTCTGAGATTAATAGTGTTCACAAATTTTCTAGCGTTAGAACGATATTACCAATCTCGGCCAACTAAATTTTGATATCTTAGTTGGCATAGATATTAATTATAATACCTATAGCATAGATATTAATTTGAAAGAATCTGATATATGGCTGCAAGGCAAAAGATTAGCAAACATCTGAAAAAATGTCTGGCTCACAAGATATCCTAAAAACTTTCAAAAAAGGAAATTAAACTTCATATGTTAGGCTTCCATTATGTTGTTACGTTTTGGCTATCTTGAACATTTGAAGCATAAAAAGATTATCCAAGGTCATGTTCGGCTTTTTTCTAATTTCGATGTACATAATTCATTCAAAGTTCGGAGCAAAATCTCACAGACTCGGTGTCCTTCGTGGGCGCGCTACAGCTTCAGACTATCTGAAATCAATTTGGCGTAAATGGATCCACAGTGCAGTTGTTGAACTGCTAGACAAATTCAACTGAAGTAAAAACTTTCGATCAGTTCAACTGCTACAATGTGAACTCATGGTTTCCGCTTTGGCCTGGACTTGCTCCGAGTCTTCTCCGATCCATCCCAGAGAGAAAGAGAAATAAAATGAGATTAAAAAGAAAAAAGAATGGAGGGGTAGGTGGACTTTTCTTTCTTTCTCACCCCCCCCCCCCTTTTTTTCTCCGGGATGGATCAGAGGAGTGTCAGAGGAGTAGACTTGGAGGAAGTCCAGCTTTGGCCAAATTTGATTGTCAGACTATCTGACATTTTAGAGCGTGCCCGCAAAGGACCCTGGGGGAAAATGGCTATTTAAACACTAGCTGTTACCACTCGTAAGGAAACGTTACGAATACGACCCTTCTTCGTTCGTATCTAAATGAAATGCTTGTTAATAAAACGTTTACATTTTAAACAAGACAAAATGTTAAATATTGACATTCCCCCCTGGTTTCTTAAAATGAAAACATCGCTTGTTTCCTAACCATTTAAAAGCATTTATGTAAAAACAACAGTTGTTTGTGAAGAGGGGACATTGAATTATAATTCTTTATAATTCATTCATTAACTTACGCTCGTTGAATTGAATTGAGATAAAGCTGCAAAGATCTTGGCGATCCCAATTTAACTGTAATATAAAACTACTCCGCATATACGTCGTAGCAATTACAGTAGTAGACCCTGAGACTTATTACATGAGTCCTTGTTCTCGCTCCCTTTCCCACAATGATACCCCGACAAAGTTTTAGCGGAATGGCTATAAAGTAAATAATAATTCAATTCAATGGAGCAAAATTTGGACGAATGTCATCAGTCTAGTAGACCCTAAGTAAACTAATATTTTCTAATTTCGTAAATTGCTTTAAAGTTAACTTTCAAACAATCAAATTATTGGACAATTTTTTTCGAAAGATAATTTGACTAAGTTACAGCAGAATATTTAGCTAGTCAATATATTTTATGAAAATTTTTATGATAGATATCAGCTGGCGTGATTTTTGATGATGTAAGCGTGGGTAGTTAGACACTGCTGGTGTGCTTCTATGGAGGATCGCTGTGTAATATGTATCTGCGGAGGAAATGTTTCATAGCACTGCCGAGGAGATATCGAAAGAACGAAAGGCAGCGAAGAGAGAAGAAAGAGAGAATAATATTTTCATTCATTTTGATATTTTCGTTCTTTCGATATCTCCTCCGCAGTGCTATAAAACATTTCCTCCGTAGATACATATTACCAGCGCTCCTCCATAGAAGCACACCAGCAGTGTCTAACTACCCATGATGTAAGTAATACACGAAAGTTTGGTGTCATATAGCAAATTGTTGATTGGAATGTGATTTTGATAAGTACATATTTGCACAAAAATATACAGTTGTTAGTATAATATATATCACAAATTCACGAAAGATTTGTACAGCTCATATATTCAAAATGATTTGATAGTATGATCTTGTGACGATATTATTTTACAGCTGCTCTCCTAGGGAATATGGAAAAGTCTAATGCTATACTTGCCCAAGTCATCTTTGTTGGGGAGATGAGATACGGTTTGTCCAAGGAAACTTATGTGTCCCCCGTGCAGTAGGTTAAAGCTCATGCGCAGTAGCGTTTTGGGGTCGGAGCTCTAAAGGGCGCATGACCATTAACCTACTGCACGGGGGGACACTTACGTTTCCTCGGGCAAAGCGTATCTCGTCTCCCCAAGTCATCTTGAAAGAAAAGAAATGACGACTTGTTCCCAACAGCCCACAGCTGGACAGCCGGATGAAGTTTGGTCCGGCAGGCGGTATTTTTTTATCTTGATTTTGTACCAATAGTAATCAGTATATCGGATTGCTTGCGTGTTCCATATGTTCCAAATCTTGAAAATGTCGGTGTAAACTCCATGACCTATTTCTTTGAATTAAATGACCTGAAAGAAACTTTGGCTACTTTGCTATAATTCTACTGTTGAACTTTTCTTAAATCTTCAATATGTTCAGGATTATAGGGTATTTCTTCTCTTTTGAGAATTAAAAAGAATTGGAAGATTTTGAAAATCATAATTTCTAAACTTTTTGAGGAAACATACCGGGTGAGGCAAAAAAGAGAATCCCTGTTTGAAAGACCACAGATCCCTCGATATCAAGACAATAATGTTGGCAAATCTGTCATTTAATAGTGAACATGTTCAAATATATTCTAAATTTTACCTGCCTGAAATCGGCCACTCCGTTCTGAAATTATAAGAGATTTTCTGGAGGAAGCCCCTCTAAGAAACTTTCAAAAATTGCATAAAATTACGATCAAATTTCTCGTATGTCTATGCTTTATAGCAATGACTTGTACATGCTTTGGCACGTTTTATCCCTTTGGAAGAGAAAAATGTCATCCCTTGGGGCAAAAAAACTCATTCCGAACGATTTCGTCTTCCCAAGAGGATAGAACATGTCAGAATGCGTTGAACTCATTGGGATAACATCATTGGGAAAATCCTCAGAGTTTTGAAAATTCCAACATTTTATAGCAAAGTAATTTAAGTTTCTTTCAAGCCATTCTAGTCAAGGAAATGGATCAAAGAATTTTACACCAGCTTTCTTAAAGATTTGGAACTTGTGCCTTTGCGAATGATTCCAATTACAATCATACGGCCAAGCAGGGTTCAAACACGTCTCATGAATAGTTGATGAGGAGGTGTTTGCAACGTGTAGTCCTTTCCTTTTCTTTCAAGAAGCCTTATGCAAGTCCAAGTTGCCACTGAATTGTCTTTCAAGTACTTTAGTCCTTTCCTTGCCTCACTCGCAGTAAACCTATCGCCCCTATTTGCCTGAAAATTTTTTATGGAAAAATGCCTTTCAGCCAATGACGTGGCCAGAGGAGGGTATGAGGAGCAAATGCCTCCCCACTTTCAAAAATTTGGCTGAAATTGTAATTGAAAATGTAATAAAAATGCATGGGTTTACCTTTATACCCCCAGTGGGAAAATTTTCGACTTCAAC